>PVJA010024313.1:0-32003 GCA_004027025.1 Myocastor coypus
CTTGAGATCTTAAAGTTAAGAGACACAAATGAGACTCACAAGCTTAAATACCAGATCCACTTTGCCTTAATCTTTGAAGTGTGCACCGTCTGAATCTAGATTGTCTTTGCACGTGGGTGTCCAGTGTATTATTGTTATTTGTAGGAAAGACGGTGTTCTCTCTATTGTATAAGCATGTCCTTGCATTAAAATCAGTTGACTGTACCCACATGGCTCTCTTTCTGAGTCTCGTTTCTGTTTTGGTGGGGCCTTTGCCTGTTCTCTGCCAGTGTCACGCTCTTCTCATTGTTGTAACGTTCACGTACGTCTTGGAACTAGGTGGTGCTGATCGATCCTCTAGCCTTGTTGTTACTCTACAGTATTTTATTATTATTTTTTTTGATGTTTTCTTTGGGAGAAGATTTTTTATTTCAGTGCAACTCCTTTCACAGAAACCAGTGCTATGCATTTTTGAACTGAATTATGTTTTTAAGGATTTTTGTTTTGAATTTTTAAAGATTATTGTATTTATTTATTTTCTTTTAATTAAGAAATAACAATGTGACACTTTCAAAAACACATTAATAGTGCATTCCCAATAGTTGATACAATGCCTATTGTTATCCTTGTAGTAGTTATACAGAGCAAGGATGTAGACACGATAATTTTTCTAATCATTGTTGGTTCAAAACATTTCTTTTCATTGAACTAAGGGAAAGTAGTTGCATACATAGTCCACTATTCCATAATCACAATGGATTATTGGCAGGACTGGCAGTGTCAGAAGCTGTTGATTTAAGCCTCTTACAGCTGAGTATACTAATCTAGCTTTATGTTTTATGCCTTGGGGTTAAACTTTTCTGCTGGGTGGTTAAGGGCAAGTTAAAGCAAGACCTGTATAACAAAACATGGAACTTTTGTATCTCCCAAACTCAGTCCAATCCCCTCAGGATTTACTTTGAAACCATGTACAGTGCTTTGCAGAACTGTTGTCATCTTTTGCAGTATTGTGTTAGCTATTATGACATTTGTACTTCTATACATGGTTTTTAGTATCCACTAAATAATGTAGTAGGATTTTGATGAAGGTTTTGTTGCCTTTAGCCTTCAAATCTGGAAGAACTGTCATTTTAACAATACTTTTACTATCCACATCTCTTCACTTCATTTGTTCTGTATATCTTTAATCAGAATTTCCTTATATTAGGAGTGCTAATGTAAAAGGCATTATTAACATTTCAGATTCCTCTTGTACATTATTGGTACATTTGAATGAAACTATCTTTTTAATATTAATCTTATATCTTGATGCTTTATTCTATCCTCTTATTAGTTGCAGGGTTTCTTTTTTGATAATCCACTCAGATTTTCTATATAAAGAATTATATTGTTTTTGTTTTTTGTTTTGTTTTGTCTTTTTGAGACAGGGTCTTGCTATGCAAGTTGAGACTGGTCTTGAGCTCACTTTTGTAGCCCAGGCTGGTCTTGAACATACATTGATCCTCCTGCCTCAGCTTCCCAAGTGCTGGGATTACAGGAGTAATCTTGCCACCACACCTGGCAAGAATTATTTTTAAACAGTTTCATTTCTTACTTTCCAAATAGCGTATGTTTTCCTTCTTTTTTCATCTTACTGAATTAGCTACCATTGCCAACCTGGTACTGGGAAAAAGGAGGGAGGAGGAGGAGGATGTCCTTGCCTGCTTCCTGATCTTATGCAGAGAATTCTAGTGTCACAGTACGAAGTATGTTTGCTTTCGTGTTTGCAGATATTCTTTATAAAGTTGGAAAAGTTTCTCTATTCCCAGTTTGGTACTTTTACACCATAAATCATAAATACGCATTCTGGACTAAGCTCCTGGTTAGGCAAGCGCAGGGACTGGGTTTCAATCCCCGATACCATATACTGTGCTGGCTCCACCCCTGAGGCATGCTAAACGGGCCATTCAGCCAGGCATGGTGGCACACACCTATAATCCTAGTGATGAGGAGGCTGGAAACAGGAGGGTCACTGAGTTCTAGCTGTGTAGTGAGACTCAATAATAATTATATAAAATTTAAAAAAAAAGGTAACTTTGCCTGATGCTTTTTCTATTGTAGTGAGAATGCAGTTTTCCCTCTTTAGTTTGCTGATATGGCAGATTATATTGGTTGATTTTCAGATATTGATCCAGTCTTGTATTACTAGGCTATTTCCACTCAGTCATATATGAATTTTTATAAGTCGATAGGCTCAATTTCCTAATACATTGTTGAGGACTTTTGCATCTATATTTGTAAGCGCTATTGGTCTAGAGATTTCTTGTAATGTTTTTAATATTAATGTAATGCAGATTTTATAAAATGATTTAGGAAGTATTGCCTCTTGCTACTTTCTCCCAATGTTCGGGTATCCAGAAATCATTTTGCTAGTGACTTCTCACTTAATTTCTCTGTGGTTTGAAGGCAGACACTGTATGATTTCTTTTTTTTTTCCTATGTTTTTTTTTGTTTTAGAGATAACAGGTTATTAATCTATTTCAAAACAGGTAATTAGGACAGTTACAATAGTTGCTAATTGCATATAGTTGTGTTCCCATTAGTTATTCAGGGAATGATAGCTTGCCTGTACAATATTAGTACAAAACTAATATTAATGAACCCCTGAACTGAATCCTACTGGACCATGGTGTATAATCTTGATGATTTGCTGCATTCTGTTTGCCAGTATCTTATTAAAGATTTTGCATCTATGTTCACTAGGGAGATTGGCCTGCAGCTTTCTTTTTGGTTGATTCTTTCTTTCTTTCTTTCTTTCTTTCTTTCTTTCTTTCTTTCTTTCTTTCTTTCTTTCTGGTTTTGGAGTCAAGGTAATACTTGTTTCCAGGAGTGACATTTATTTATTTATTTTTTCCCCAATACTAGAGATCAAACTTGGAACTTTGCATTTTCCAGGCAGACACTTAAGCCACTGAGCTATCTCCTTCCCTCCCCCGTGCCTCTTTTTTGTTATGAATTTCGTACAGGGTCTCACTGTTCTGCTCAGACTCCTAGTAATCCTCAGGTTTTCAACCTCCCTGGCACTGGGACTATAGGCATGGCATATGCCACCATGCCCAGACTCTGTTGCTGGCTCTGCACATCCAGGGGCTGGACCAGCAAGGGAGGTGGTACTCAGGCTCAAAGCCTGGTACTTGCTTCTTGCCTAACCAGGTGCTGAGTCTGCTGAGTTATCTCACTGGTCCCAGGAATGACTTTTGAAATATTACTCCCCCTTTCAATGTCCTTCAAGAGTTTTAGCAATAGTGGCATTAGTTCTCATCTAAATTTCATACAGAATTCAATAGTGAATCTGTCCGAGCCTGGGCTCTTCTTTGTTGGTAAATTTTTAATTATATTCTTACTTAATTGGCTATCAGGTTCCTTAAAATTTTTGTATCTTTTTAATTTAGTTTTGGTAATTCTGTTGTGTCTATGAATCTTTCCATTTTAACACTGCATGATTTCTGTTCTTAAGAACTCTACTGAGCTGGGCATGGTGGCGCACACCTGTAATCTCAGCACTTGGGAGGCTGAGGCAGGAGGATCAGTGTGCGTTTGAGACTAGCCTGGGCTACAAAAGTGAGCTTAAGGCCAGCCTGAACTGCACAGTGAGACCCTGTCTCCAAAAGACAAAAACAAACAAACAAAAAGAACTCTCAGTTCCAATAATTGAAACAGTTTTTATCTTACTTAGTGCTGCATTAACCTTTTACCTATACTTATTTCACCTTCTCATTGTAAGAAAGATTTTAAATACAACAAGAATTATTAGACAAGGAAAGGTTAGGCTCTGTGCACGGTTCTAGAGGAATCCAAGGCCCGCCTTGAACTTCTCCGGGGCAGATACTCTACTCTTCTTGGATCTGAGTACCTACTACGCTGCCTAGCACATACTTGCCATAGTATAAGTATGTGTTTTGATTTAAATGAAGCATTGAGCCTTCCTATGTTTTCCAAATAGGCAAGTTTTTTTGTTACTAGTGGAACAACCAGTAGGACCAGAAGCAAGGCTCTGTGGTGTTGCCTTAGCTGTACTCTGGGTTCACTCACCGGGCATGCAGTGTTCTTTAGCCACTAAGCTCATGTCTCCTGTTGTGAGTAACATCCACACATTCTTATGTAAACTATTCAGGTTGTGTGATCTGATTTTTCATCTTTTCATGTGAGTTTAGTGGGGACCCTAGGGTTTAGGTGCCTAAGCCAGTACGCTCCACTTGCCGTGGAAGGCCCTGCAGGCAAACAAATAGAGAATAAAGGCATAGTCTCTGAATGGAAACCTGCCTACCTTCTAGTTTGAGGGAAAATTTTACAAGCTATGAATACATTGATAAGAAAAGGGGCAGGGTGAAGGTGGAGGTGGGGTAAAGCATTTCACAGTGTGTCAGAGTCAGCCTCAGGCTCGACAGTGCAACAGGGTGGCCATGGTCTGAGCCTTTGCATGTCACTCCTGGTGGGTATTTATAACAGAGAATGTTATTAAGGTTAGATAGTGCACATATTTAATGACATCTATTGTTACATTTGGAAAATAGAGTGATGTTACAGGAACTTTTTTTTTTTTTTTTGGTATGAATTTGCTGTTGAGACAAAGAGGTCTGCTTTGCTGAGGGAATTAGCTCTGAGAGACTAGGAAATAAAAACCTATGTGAGTAGCACTGAATCTCCTTTATTTGATTTTGTTGTTTGTGTAAGGGGAAGCGTTCATCTGTATGTGTCTTCATATATGCTGAATGACTCTTATTGTTAAACATTGGGAATGTGCCAATATGAAGCCAAAGAAGATTGAAAATGTCACAATATGTAGGGCTTAACCAATTAAAATTTAACCTGAGCTGTGGATGCCAGCATGAAGTTTGTTATCCTTGTGTACAGCAGTTACTCCCGTTCTTGAGAAGTCAGTAGTTTTGCCACTATTTTGTGGAAAGGCTTCTCATAGAACTACTCCATTTGGCCTTTTTATTATTTCATTTTTTTCTATTTATTTCTTTCATGCAAGTGTCAGCCTATAGGAATATGCTTACCCTTGTATTGGTTTTATTTTGTCTTAGCAAAGGATTCTTTATTAGACATGTTGATAAGTGTTTACTAAGCCGCTTCTACTGTGCATGACAGTTTGATCTCTGGTCAGTTGTCTTCCATTATTACTTAGGAAGTAATGAAGGAAACTCATCATTTTTATTTCCAGGCTTATATGAGAGGATGCTTTATCAGTAAATTGCCTGTGGACTTTGAGGAATTTTTCATGTGCCTCAAATAAATTGATGAGGATAATAAGACTTCAGGTTGCTTGAATTATGCAACTCTGACTAACCTGTGTGAGACTCCAAAATGTTGATGCTGTTTTATTAAAGGTGTTGGGTCAAGTGGGATCTTTTGATATGAGGCACCTGGCAAAAACTGTATACCCAAATATATTCAGCAAATATATTCAGTAAATCTGCTCATAAGATAAACCTGAACTGGATTAATATGCTACCAAAGTCAGGGAAACATTACCTTCTTTGATTTTTTTTTTTTTTTTTTTTTTTTTTTTTTTTTTTTTTTTTTTTTTTTTTTTTTTTTTTTTTTTTTTTTTTTTTTTTTTTTTTTTTTTTTTTTTTTTTTTTTTTGTGGGACTGGTGTTCGAACTCATGACCTTGCACTTGCTAGGCAGGCGCTCGTGCCACAGAGCTATTTCCGTAGCCCCAGGAAACATTACCTTCTAAATCTTGATGTTATCTCCAAGAGAGGAAACAAGGACAGAGTTGGTTTAAGAATTTCAAGTTTCAGCCCGGCGAGATAGCTTAGTGGACAAAGTGCCTGCTTTGGCAAGTGCAGGGACCAGGGCTTGATCTCCTGTCCTGCATGTCACACTGGCCCTACACCCTGGGATGCACTGAACTTGTGACAGAGTCTGAGTGTGTTGGTGCATGCCTGTAATCCTAGCACTGGGGAGACCAAAAACAGGAGGATCACTACTGTGTAGTGAGACCCTGTGCCAAATACATAAATGGGAAAAAAAATAAAGAATTTCAAGTCAGATGCAAAGTGGGTCTTTAAAAGCAGGGACAGGTTTGAGGGAGCGTGCTTTATTAGTACGGGGTAGTATTCAAAGCTATGATATAAAAATCCAGGGTTAGTAGACATAGAAAGATGAAGAATTATTTATTTGATTTTATTTTTGTTGCTGGAGATTATATTGAGACTCTTATGGGTGCTAAGTATCCATGACCTTAAGGTGAGAAGTTGGAAACAAAGATTTTTTTTTCGTATATTTTAGGGAAAGGTGTACAAGGTGTTCAGGGCCTTACTCTTAGATCAGACTCATAGTGATCCACTTGTTTACAGCCTCCCAAGACCTGGGATTACAGGCATGTGCCACCCTGTCAGTCTTACAAAGACTTGTTAAGAAAAATCTTATAGCATAAAGCTGTCCAATGATGTTTTCCACTAAAGAGTTAATGAATCTTTGGGACATTTTGGTAATGAAAAATCAAACCATTTGTCTGAGCAAGAAAGAACTAGAAAAATAAAGTTATTCTAAGAGTGGTAGAAGAGTAGCATAAAGTTGTATTAATGTAGACAACAAAATATTGCTGAAGTTGTCAGTGTTCCGTTGGCATGGTAATAGAGAGGGAGTCAGGTAATTATAATCTTCAAGGATTTTCATTCACCTGCCAAAGGAGTATTTCTCTAAGCTTGGATTTGTATCCCTGGAGGAACTGGACACAAGAAACATGGCTGTATAGATTGCTGTGTAGACTCGTGTGGAGTCAGTTCCTACAGGAGAGGGTCCCTAATGGAGCCTGCCCTACCCAGAACCAGTGATTCCTTCCCTGTACACCTCTGAGCCTAGTTACCACAAACGTGGTCCATGGAAGCCCACTGTGAAACAGGACGTTTCCTTAACAGTCAGCAGATGTACAGATGGACTCTAAGTACAATTTCTGGATGCATCGTTCTGAGAGGTGCTAATTCCCTGCAGTTGTTTGCATTTAGGTCAAGGGGTGAGTAGAATTCAGCTGTCTTCAATGACTTTTACAGTTGTACAGAGGGTTGTGCTGGGATCACATGAATGGCCTCACCTAGAAACTTTCGTTTGAGATGTTGAAGGTACTGCAGTTGCCTCAGCCAGGGATAATGAAGAAGTTTAGATTGCAGGATCACAGGCAACCATTGCCTCACCGTAATTACAGGTTTTCAACAGGTTGAAATTTAAGCTTAACATGGTCTTTCTAGGAGTCTCATGATAGCATGCATATTTGTTGCATTTATTCATAAAAAAGTGAGTTTTTAAAGGAGCTACACAGTTCTCTTGTATAGAAGTCAGTCCCCCATACATAGTAAATTTATTTAACAAGTGTTGACCATGATTAGTTTCATGATTGTTTTTCTTCTGCATGTTGTAACTAATGACTACTCACATTAACTTATAAGGTATGATAATATATTGGGAAATACATAGATATGGCCCAAGCATTATTTATTTTTTCTCTCAAAGTCATCATTAAATGTAAAAAAGGCCTTGCTTGATTTTACCTTTTAATTCTTTCCTAAAATATGAATCTAGCTATTTTCCTATTCTAAGTAGTGGGGATTAGGCAGTGATCTGCACACACATTTTACCCTATTTTCATGGCATTGCAAGAGGGAAACTGCATCAGACATCGCTGAAAATAGCAAGGAAAATTTTATTCAAATAATGTGGAGAGACTGCTATAATACAGGTGGGATTTTTTATTTATTATTATTATTATTATTATTATTATTATTATTATTATTATTATTATTATTTTTGTGAAACTGGGGCTTGAACTCAGGCCCTTGCATTTGCCAGACAAGTGCTCACTCTACTGAGCTATCTCCCCAGCCCCTACAGGGTGGGATATTGATCTCAATTTTGCTGAAACAAATGGTGGGGAGGTTAATGATCATGATTAGGGGTTGTCTATGTTTGATAATACTGTCCCAAATTAGCCTCCTATCCTCCTACAGAGACTAGCCAACAGGATCAAATGTATGGTCCTAGACCGAGGGAGGCCAGAGTCTTGGCATCAGGCACAGCCAAATTGTGGGCCAGTTGCATCTGAGAAAATTAGATAAACCCAGAGCTACATTTTGACTGCTTCTTCATATAGTCTTGCTTTCCAATATCTTATTATAGGAACAACAACACGTTACCATATAACATTATTAAAATTGTTAGTATTGCTAGTAGAGGGCTACTTATGCTTTTTCTGCTATCCTCACTATTTCACAAGGAGCATAGGTTTTTCCCTTGGGTCTTCTTTTCTTTTCCCGTTCCGCTCCGTTCTGCTCTGCTCCGCTTCTTTTCTTTTCTTTTCTTTCTTTTCTTCTCTTTTCTTTTCTTTTCTTTTCTTTCTTTTCTTTTCTTTTCTTTTCTTTTCTTTTCTTTTCTTTTCTTTTCTTTTCTTTGTGTGGCCTGCTCAGCCTGCGCTAGGATGGGGCTGGCATGGCATGTGGTGCCAGGGATCAAACCACGCTCTCTGCACGTGCCTAAGCAGGTGCTTCAGGCTGCTGAGCTATCTCGCCAGCCCTCCTTGGGTTTTCCATCATTCATGTTACTCCCTTAGTGCTGCTTGGGTGCTTCTCATTTTATTTGTACTGATAGGTTTGTGACAGCTCTGCTTACGGTGGTGGTTAATGACTGAAAAACGGTGCCCAGATGAAACATTGTATCTGAGTTTGTCTATCGAGTATTTCTGGATGAGGTGAGCATTTGAATCTGTACTTCACATGCAGATCACCTTCTCTGTTGCTGGACCTCTTCCCGTCCGTCAAATACCCAAATAGAACAGAAGACGGAGAAAGAATCAATTCTCCCCTTTTCTTTTGCCTCCTAAGATGATTGGCATATCTCATTTCATTTTTTCTTATCCTTAGGCTGAATTATACCTTTGGCTTTCCTGGATCGCCAGTTTATAAATGACAGTCTGTGGTACTCTTTGACCTCAAATCATGGAGCTAATTCTATACAATAAATGAATGTGTTTCTATCCTCCTTATCTCTAGCTTTCCTGCTGGCTCTTATTGCTCTGTTTCACTGAAGATCTCTTGACTCACTCAATTAACTTTTCTTTCTTTACCTCTTTGCTTACCTGTTCCACCGTCATCAACCCTATTCTCTAAGTACTTTTTGGACTAATGATTCACTCTATAAAACAAAACTCCTAATTACTGGAAGTCTCTCTAAAGAGATCATATTTCAGCTCAGACCTTGTCTTAGTTGCTTTTCTTGTTGATGAGACAAAATGCTTAATCCCCAAACTTGAAGGAGAAGTGTTAATTGTAGTTTACAATTTGTAGAGATTTTGATATATCGTTAACTGGCTGCAAGGCAGCATGGCATGGCAGAGAGGCATCAGAGAACAAATGGGGGGCAACAAAAGACAAGCAGCAGCAAGCAACAAATCATGACCCTATTTTTGTCCTTTATACCCTTTTCTAGGCCACCCATTCTTTGGATAGGTAGTGCTCATACCCAATGCTGAGTAGCCATAACCTTAGCATTGCACTGTAATGGGATTCCAGCACCATATCCTTAATGACACACTAGATCCAGCTACTTCTGACAGACCACACCTATTCCTGCATGGAGCTTTGGGGAAGATCTAAACACAAGCCGTAACATTCTACCCCTAGCTCACCAAAGACTCATGTACAGTCCTTTATGAAAAGGAATGTAGTCCATCTCTAAGAGTTGCCAAAGTCCTAAAAGTTTCAGCATTGCTATGAAGTCCCAGTCCAAAGTCTCTGCTGAGTTTTTTTTTTTTTTCAGTACTGGGGATTGAACTCAGTACCCTGTGCTTACCAGGCCCACACTTACTCTATTGAGCTGGCTCCCTGACCCCTCTGCAGAGATTTAAGACAAACTCATAGCTGCAAGCACCTGTACAAAGGACAAGGAAGTTAACCACTTCCAGCATACAGTGATACAATATAAACATTACCATTCTAAAAGGTATAAATAGGAATTCCCAAAGGAATGGGACCAAAGCAAATTCAAAATCCAGCAGGGCAAACAGTACATTCTACAGTTCCATGCCCACCACCCAAGGCAGTCTTTGATCAGATATGAACTCCAAAGGGCTTGGGTGGCTCCACACCTACTTCACTGCCTGTGGTTGCAGCTCTTGTGGCTTCTGTCTTGGCCCTGCTTTGCTCATTCCTAGGAGCTTTCCTTGAGTGATCCATGTTCCTGGTTTTCCCAACCTTCTCGGGTCTCCAGTGCACCATTAGCTTCCCACAGCTTCCCACAATGCCCTCTCATGAGCACACTGCCTGTCCTCCCAGGCTTTCTGAAATCTGGGTGAAAGCCTTCCTTACCCTACAAATATTGCATCCTGCTTGTGCCTAAAATGAGCACCACATGGGTGACATCAAGGTATGCCATCAGCTTGAGCAGGAGCTAGACTTCCTTCTGTCTTGGTTGTAGGAATTACATGGCTGGATTGCTGAGTACTCTGAGTCAAATTCTAAGAACGGATTCTCTAGGTCTCCATCATTCTGGAACATGCAATTTTCAGGCTGCAAAAGTGGAGTCTTGCTGTTTTTGCAGTACCTTTAGGTCATGTTTTCCATCGTCCCATTCCTTCTCAGGATACAGGTTCTCCTCTGCTCTATCTGGGCAGGTCACAACTTTACTGATATTACTTTTCTGGCCAAACTTGAAACATTTTAGATCATTCTACTAGGCTCTTTGCTCTTGATTAGTGACATAGATCTGGCTGAAAGACCCCAAGAGTGCTCATGCCATCATCTCCACATTTTTTAACTTTTTCTGCAAGATTAGTTTACAATCCTTAATCTCCATCTTAGCCAGAGTGTCTGCAAACCAGCAAATGCAGACAAACTTTCTGCCAAGGCATAACACACATGGTTTGGAATCCTACAGCCAGTGAAGTCCTTTTCGCCAGTAGAGAATCCTGAGCTTGGTCTTTACTTGCAGAACTTCTATTAGCCTTCTGGTCTTCTGAGTTCTGACAAGAATCTCTCATCAAGGGGCTGGACATGGTGGCACACGCCTATAATCCCAGCACTTGGGAGACTGAGACGGGAGGATCAGTGTGAGTTCGAAACTAGCCTGGGCTACAAAAGTGAGCTCAAGGCAAGCCTGAACTGCATAGCGAGACCCTGTCTCAAAACAAACAAACAAACAAACAAACAAAACAAAAGAAAGAAAGAAAGAAAGAAAGAAAAGAAAAGAAAGAATCTCTCATCAGAGTAAGGCATTTTAGGGCTAATTCTTCAGCTGCAATCTGCAGACCTTTCTAAACTTCCTGAGAGCCAAATTGAAAGGCTCCTGAATGATATGGTCAGGTACAGTCACAGGAATGACCCCATTTCATGGTACCACATTCTTTTTTTAATCAGATTTTATTGGTGCATGTTAAATATTCCTAATGGCAGCCTCTTAAAGAATGATGCTGGAAAAACGGGCTTTGTGAATGCTGAAGATTAAAATTGGACATATTTCTCACCATGCACTACACTGCAGTTGAGATGGATCAAAGCTCTAAATATTGAAACAGAGGCTTTAGATTTGCTGGAAGATAGAATAAGTAGAGCTCTTGAAGACTTTGATCTGGTACCAAATTCTATCTTGCTTACTGTTCTTGTTGCTGAAACAGTATATCTGACATCCAAAGTTAAGAAAGAAAGGCTTAAATAGCTCACCATTTGTAGAGATTTTAGTTCATAGTCAGCTGGCTCGAACGCAGGGTGGTATAGCAACTCTCTGCATCGCAGGGAGGAAAGAGTTCATGGTGGGAAGAAGGCAGCAAAGCAGTGAAGTAGTGAGGAAGCAGCAAGTGGAGAACAGCCCTGTTTCTATCCTTTAGAGCTTATCCAACCCATATATCTTATCCCCAAGCCCTAGTCCCTTCTATCTTACCCAGGTTACCTGCCCGTAGGGTGGATGTCCCTCCCACCCGGGGTAGGGCATGCTTAGTCATAGCATGACACTACGAATCAACCCCAGCATTACATCTTTGACCCCAGCATCACACACCCTAGATCAACCAACTGCAAAACCCCACCTATTACAGCATGAGGTTTTGGGGCACATCTAGACAGGAGCAGTAGCAGGCCTTGATCACGGGTGAATTTCACTAGGCAAAAAGAAATGTTGGTATGCTAGGCAACTGTTCAAACAGTATGTTGGGACATTTCTCAGATGAAAGAGAATGTGACATTTTTGAAGCAGGGAAATAAGTGCTGCATGTACAAACTATAGTGAGCCAAAGATTGTCCCATAGTGAGACTGCAGAGGAAAACAATGTTGCCTTCAGGGATTGCCTTTTATTCTAAAGACTGTGCAGTGTCACAGGAAAAGGACTGAAAGCATCCCCAAACTTGGTTTGCTTGTATGTATATCATGATATTTGAAAAAGTCAAGGTTTTAGTAAATAAAGCTCTTTCTCAATTAGATATTTTGATCAGGCTATTTATGTGTGTATTTGTTATGGGGCCTCATTACACAGCTTTGATTCATAATGATCGTCCTTCTTCAGCCTCCCCAGTGCTGGGATTATAGTTGTGCACTACCATGCTCTGTCCTAGTGATTGGCTTGGTGTACCAGGTGTGGGGCTGGCAGAGCATGTGGCATTGAGGATCAAACCCAGGTCCTTGTGCTTGCCTAGGCAGATGCTTAGACTGCTGAACTGTCGGCATAGCCCATGCATTATATTTATTGTAGCTCCAAAGGATATGGCAAAGTCTCTTGTATAAGAAGCATTTAAAAAGTGCATTATGTATGTTGCTAAAGATAAATGCCTGTTCTTTATCTGGCTGTCTCTCCCTGTCTGTCTGTCTGTCTGTCTGTAGGTGTGACTTCCCTAAGGATATAATTAGGCTAAAATAGGTCTTGTGTATTATTACAACTTATTAAAATTCAGATCCTGTACAGGAGGAAACTGGCTAATGTTTGGAGTAATTAGGAGTATTTCCCTGTGGAGCACTCAGTATCATGAGCTGGAGAAGTGAATTCTGAGTAGAAAAGAGGCAGTAGAATTTGTTATCAGGGTTAGAGGTTCAGATAACAAATGTAGTCTGCAATTTTCTTTCAGCATTTAAATTGCACTTTCCAAAAGGAAAAGGAAATGGACTATATAGCCGTTCATGTATAAAATCTATTTAGAATAAGAAACCCATGTTTATCCAACAGCTTATTACTGTTGTGTGATTTTTGTCCAGTTGCCAGTGTGGTCTACTTATAACGATCAAGCAATTATTAATTGCTTATTATAATATCAGCTCTGGAAAGATTAGTAATTATTATGAGAGAGTTATGTCTCATCCTATTCTTTAGCGTACTCACTATTTTAATCAATGCTTTAGTGTTTACTGTATGTCAGAGAATTCTAGAGAGTGTGCTGGGGATGAAAGAATGGACAGCTAAGAGGTGCACACAGTCACCAGAAGACAAGCGTCAGGAAGAGAATGCACATGGCTCTTCAAGATCATATAACATAATGACCTGATGATGATGGTGGAAAGAAAGGTTCCCCAGGAAGATAATGACCCTGCTAAGGTCTAACGTATTAATAGAGCCAAAGAGGCTAAGGAGAAGGACTTGAAAGAGACACAGATATTTCATTTACATCAAAGAGAAGGTACTCAGTCCCTATGTTTGTGGGAATTTTTTTTTTTTTTTGTATTTTTTTAGGGAAGGGTCTACAGGGTGTTTAGGACCTCCCTGTTAGACTGAACTCGTAGTGATCCGCCTGATTAGAGCCTCCCAAGAGCTGGGATTATAGAGGCGTGCCACCACACTGTTGTCTCAGTGTGCTCTGGGGGCGGAGCTGGCATGGGGATTGAACCCCCGGCCCCTGGGCCCAGTGAGCTATTTGGCTGGCCCTGTGAAAACTTGTAATAGTCAAAGGATTAAAAATTGGATGTAGAGTCAGCAGAAGTGTGGTGGGGATTGAGGCTAGAAGAAAAGCAGGGACTAGATCATGCAAGTTTGTGAAACCAAAGCAGACTTCAGCATGATGGAAATCTGTCATGTGATTTTAATTTAGGAATGATTTGGAAAAGCTAGCATTTTTATGGCTCAAAACAGATTGATGGAGTTCGAATGAATACCTTTAAACTTAGGAAACTCATGGAAAGAGGAGAAAGTTGTGAAGAGATGGAGTGCAGTTGACAATTTGAGTTACAATTAATTATATATAAAGGTAAATTAGGACTAGGAGTCTGGGAAAGGGTAGCAAGAATACTTCTTGACTTCTGATTTCTTATATCAGATAACTGATGTTGGGTGGGTGTAGAGGGTGTGTCAGTACTGTGCTTTTAATAAGAAGGGGATAAAATAGTTAGATGTCCATGGGAAGGGTACAGTTGGAATGGTTGAAATTTTTGATAGCGTAGAGAAAGTTTGAAATATAATGATTAGGGCTGGAGAGATAGTTCAGTGGTCTAAGTGCCTGCTTGGCAAGTGCAGGGACCCAGGAGTTTGACCCCTGGTACCACATACTGTGCTGGTCCTGGAGCTGTGCCTGCCTCAAAACCGGGTGTGGTGGCACACACCTGTAATCCCAGTGCTGGGGGGGCTGAGACAGGAGGATCACTGTGAGTTTGAACTGTGTAGTGAGACCTTGTATCAAATAAATAGATAGATAGATAGATAGATAGATAGATAGATAGATAAAATTGATTAGATAAATTCAAAGGATCAATAGTGAAAATGATGAAAAAATTGAGAAGTGCTTTGAGGTTGATTGTACTGAATTTGTCATGGAAACAGTCTGCTCTATTGTGTGATTATGTGACTTTTTTTCAGAAATTTTTAACATAGACCTAAAGAAAGTTGGTAACTGAGCCAAGATTCAGATTTTGTTAGAGGTTTTTAATGAAGAGTCAGGGATGTAAGGAATCCAGGGCATCGATGTTGTTAAAATGAAGGAGCTGTTTAATTAAGGAAATAGCAAATGAAGTCAGTGACTAGGACTTGGAAAACTATCTGTCAGTAGACTAGAGGTTCAGTAAGGTTGAGCCACTATTTTATTTATATGTGTTCTAGTTATTGAATTTGACAGAAAATGGGATTTGGTCAGATAGTAGGGTAATTCAGATCAAAACATTAGAGCTAGAACAAGTTTTAGGGTATGTCCAATTCCACGCTCTGACCATGGCAGTGGATATCTTAGGAGATGTGGAAAAGTCATTCCAGGTGAATTCATGAAGAAATAGCTTGGCCAGCTTACTGGGAGGGTTACGGACATGGGTATTGGACAGCGTAAGGTATTAGGCGAGTTTCAATTGGGGAAATATGTGCAAGACATATGAAGTAATAACTTTGGCTTCTTTATTTTCATGGAATATGAGTTGCCACCATTCCATGCAGGACATAATAGTAGCGTACTTTCCAGGGCAAGAAACAGGTAACACAACCTCAGAATTTTGTATTAAATTTTATTTTACATATGTGTAGCTTACCTATGAGGGAGTATTTTAGTTAAAATGAGACCTCTGAGATATCTCTAGTTTCTTCTACCTTAAGTCATCAATAGGTGAAATTCTGTACTTCAAAATACATATGCACTATTTCCACATTTATATCAATTAGCTTTTTAAAAAAATCTATTGAACTATTCCAAAGTTATGTGAATAATCATAAGCATCATTTCTTTAGCTGAGAAATCTATCAATCCATTGAGTCTTCCTGCTGCTATAGACTATTTAACTTATCCTGATTAGGTTCACTCATGCATCGAGGGGCAGCTGCTCAGGTAGCTGGGGTGGAGATGCCCAGGAGGGCTGGGGCGCATGACTCAAAGAGCTGCTTCTGGGGTCTGTCATTCTCCAGAAGCCTATTTGCTTGCGTTGTCACAGAGGCAGGGCTGAGCTCTTAAGACCATGAGTTGAGGTGTGCAAGGTTGCATGAGGATTGTTCTTGGAACTGTGCCACATTCCTTTGGCTGACACAGAGACCAGTCTAGATTCCAGGAATGGGAAATAAAGTATATTTCACTATAGTCAAAGTTGCACATCACTTTACAGAGGGGTACACATGCAGCAATGGAAATGGCTACAGCTACTTAAAAAATAATAATGGTAAGGTAATAGTGTAACATTTTGTGTCATAAAATGTAGGTTAAAAGAACCCAGGCAGCTGTATATGGCAAGTCTCTATTCCTACTCTACTTCCCCACTTCATTATTTTGGGTCCTTGGATGGGAAAGTTGTGTTCATGCAACAGAGGAGAAGGCAGGAAGGAATGCTGCGCTGGCTGAATTATCTTTTCCTGTATCAGTGGGGATCAGCTGAGAGAACTGATTTGCATTTTATCATTGAGAAGTATTGTTTTTGCTCTCACATTTATTGTCTTGTTAAATAGGGGAATCCACAAAAACACATGAGGGAGTTAATAGTACAGAGCTATCTCTTGGGTATTGTTCCTTATGCCTCCATGATGGAGGGAGGCTTGCCAAGGAAGGAGGTTGGCTGGGACTAGTGAAGGCTGATGAGGAGTGAGAGTCTTGCATTAACCGTGCTATGTACCATTCTGCATTTGGTGTCTTTGATATTCTCTCCCACCAGAGCAACCCTGCCCTGTTCCCCTCTGCCCCTTTTTTGTACTGAGAGCTCAGAGGTTGGGATAGAGGCAGAAACCACTGAAGTGCAGAGGAGGACACAGGATTGACATGTTTGTAGTGCAATGAGGCAGACAGTGAATGAACAGGTAAGACCGGTGGAAGGTAGACTGTTGAGAGCTTGGTACACAAAGGATGGGAGACAAGGAGGACATTTTTTTGAGGATCCGCTCATGAAAGCATCCAGCATGACACTACGAGTGCAATTAAAGTTGCAAACAATGAATTGACTGTATTTTGTGGGCCAATCTAAAAGTTATGCAAATGATACATATCATTTGAGCTATGATGTTGGTATGTTCCCAATTATATGATGAGCAAGATATTAATATGAGTCATGGATTATGGGGTCTAATAGCGAAACGAAAGAACACAGTGACTATGGAGGTCTTTTTATATTGCACTATAAAATGTTTAAGGAAGAATATACTTACTTATGTAGTTCAAAGAATTTTCACAACTTTAATGCATCTAGTAATTAGTAGTCATTTTAAGAAGCAGAGTATTACTGGGACCCACAAAATTTTCACATTCCCTTCTTGGTGACTGCCTCTACCCCAACAATGGAGACCACATTCTCCCTTTTATCCCTACAGCATAGTTCTATTTATTTTAGAGTTTTTGTAATGAATCGTAGCGTATATACTCTTTTGCAGCTCATTGCTTTTACTAGCTTGGTGATTTAAAATTTAGTCTTGTTCTTGGATATCAGTCTAGTCTGTTCATGATTGTGTATTTCATTGGGTAACTACACTACACCATATGCATTTATTATACTAGAGATGGACTTGTGTATTATTTTGAAGTTTAGGTGTTCTACCACATATGTAAGCCTTATTTTGAGTTTTGATTAATGATGATTCACTTAAATCCTTTTTGATACAAAACAAAAGCTTTCCAAGTAAAAGAAAGTGAGGACTTTTTTCCTCTGTGTGTATTATTAATTTTTTTTTCATTTTAGGGAGGGGGTGTACAGGGTGTTCAGGGTCTCACTACTGGCTTGGACTCCTACTGATCTGCCTGTCTACAGTCTCCCAAAAGCTCGGATAATAGGTGTGTGCCACCATGCTCTGTACCAATTGCCATCTCAGCTCGTCCCAGTGGTGGGGCTGGCAGGGCAGGCCTAGGGGCCAGCCCTTGTATTTTAAATTTTGAATAACAGTTTCTGGTTTTATAAAAAGATGAAGTGAACTCGTGGACAAATTTGACAGTTAATTTTGGGGGCGATGTTAGGGAACCAAAAGGAGTTTGGTTTCCTGGCAGCACCGTTGCCCTGTGGAGGTCTAGCGTGAAGTGCCCTGGCAGTGCGCCCAGAAGGGAGGGAGCCTGTGGGCATTGGGTGTTGCTTTATTTTATACTTATGATGAGTTGTTGGAGGATGTGCTCAGTGCTGACCTGTAGGAGGATTCATATCGCATGACTGTGAAGGACAGAAAGACTGCACAGTGGTTTGTAGAAAATGCAGTCTGAGCCTGTGGGACTGGTTTCTTGGGGTGCTTCTGTTCCTTGCTAACTTTGGACAAGTCCCTTTCCCTTTTTGAACTTCTCTCCTCTCCCTGAAGTTAGAAATCCTGCTATTGTGGCAATGAAAGGAGTTGGTCTGTGGTAATGAACTACAGCTATACAGAGTCTGGGGGCCTCCATGCACACTTGCTGTGGTAGAGCTTGACAGGACGACCTGAGAATTTAGCGTCCCTTTCACGCATGTAGCAAAGGCCTCATATTTCAACCAGTATTGTGGGCACTAATGTGGTTAGGTGCATTACCTGTGGGTTGTGACCCTGGTGGGGGGTTGAATGACCAAAACACAGGGGTCGCGTAGAGCCATTCCAAATCATAACTGTAGCAAAATTATAGGTTTTTTTTTTTTGTCTTTTTGAGACAGGGTCTTGCTATGCAGTTGAGGCTGGCCTTGAGCTCACTTTTGTAGCCCAGGCTGGTTTCGAACTCGCACTAATCCTCCTGCCTCAGCCTCCTGAGTGCTGGGATTACAGGCGTGAGCCACCACGCCCGGCTAAAAATTACAGTTTTGAAGTAGCCACCAAAATTATTTTTTTGGTTTGGGGTCACCGCCACATGAGGAACTGTATTGCGGGGTCATGGCATTAGAAAAGTTGAGAACCACTGTTGCAGATGTAACAGTAAGCTTCCGAGTGGGGGAAGATTCTGCAACCATATTGGCCATATTGGAGTCTCTGAGCCTCCTCTTACTTGCTGTGTGAATTTAATGAAATTGCTTTTCTGTATTTTCATGATACTTATCCCACAGAACTGTCTTGAAAATTAGATCAGTCGTTGCATCGAAAACACTTAGTACCTGGGATATAGTCAATAACGTGGTTACCTTTTTGTCTGGGTTTGCTAAGTAGCAGTTGACCGGTTAACTGCATGGAAGTGTACGACGCATCTCTCTATCTTTGCATTTCCAAGTGTGGACCGGTTACTCTCAGTAGCATTGCTCCACCCACGCACCTTCCATTCAGATCCAACCTGCATTTAGGTCCTGGGCGTTTGAATATAGATACACTTCACTCCGATCTTTTCCTTTGGGCCCCATTCCCTAATAGAATATGGTCTTGAGTTGTTTCTGTGGCAGACTTCTGATGAGTGATGGTACTTATCGTAAGCTTGTGGACTGGTTAGTGGAGGGATTAAGGACAGTGCCTCTTTTGCACTTCATGCCATACTCTGTGGTGTACCCAAAGTGACACTGATTATTTCTTCTCCACATTCTGCGGTTAAACCATATTGAGTTTGTTATTAACAAAAGCCCTCCCACTTCAACTCTTAATTTTCTTGTGTTGTAAAAGTTAATTTTTCACCGCGTTGACTAACACATTTCCATGTGCCGGCTCGGTGCCTGAAGTTAGAGATGCTCGTTGAAGAGTTTAGAATGTTCTGGAATATCATGCAAGGAAATGGACTGGTAACGAGGTACGACAGTGGAGTGGCAGAGGTTGCAGTGGAGCCGTGCAGAGAGCATGTGGCAACTCGAGGGAAGATGTCTAATTCTCACAGCGGGGAGAGAAGCAGAGCAAATGTCAGTGAAGTCAGTTGAGGTGGTGAAAAACTGTTAGGGAAATCTTAGTGGAGGAGAATATCATGACTCCGAGCAAGACCCTAGCCACCAAGAGACTGAGAAGGGAAGCTTCAGGTAGCCAGGATGCCTTGTGCTCTAGCCCCACACAGCACAAGCGCTCTGTGAGCTACAGACAGCGTGTGGCCGCAGCCTGGCACGCACACAGGGATGGGGCAAAGAAGGGGACAAGCAAGTGGTTTCAAGTCCACTGCATGCTTTTCATGTGATAGGGAAATAGTATTTAATCTTATGAGTGATGAGCTAGTAGGAAATATTTTAGATCAGCGAGAACACAGTTAGGTAACTGCATACTGAAAAGATAAATGCTAGACAGGTAACCTGTGTAGCGTGAGTTGTCTATGAGTGGAGTCAAGGGCAGAGGAGAGTGGTTAATGGAGGCTGTTGGCATCACACAAGTGAAAAAGAAAAGCTTGGAATAATGATGCAGCCATGGCCATGGGAATTTAAAATAGGGGACTTTTTTTTCTTCTGTATTTAGGACAGGGTCTACAGGGTCTATAGGGTCTTACTACGTAGATCATGCTCATAATGATCTTCCTGTTTTACAACCTCCCAAAGTGTTGGATTACAGGCATGTGCCACCACGCCCGGTCTCAGTCACTGTCTCAGCGGCCTCCCCCACCCAAAGGCAGTGCTGGCACGGCACGCAGGGGATGGAACCCTAGCTGCTACGCCCTCCCTAAGCAGGCGCTTTAGTCCACTGAGCTATCAGGCCATCCCAGAAGACTTTTTTTTTTTTTTGAGAAGCTTATTACACAGATATATTTTGAGTACTTAGGCACTTGCAGCAGCTTTTGTAGAAAGTCGCTGGCTACAGAAGAGATCCATATATCTTACAGTGTACTAAGCTAAAATCAAAATGGATCTATGTGTTCAAACAGAAACACTTGATCTGCTGGGAGACAAAGGAGGTACAACTCTTGAAGACGTAGTAGGCCTAGGCAAGGACTTTCTGAAGACAGCAGTAATTACACAAGAAATAATACCATAGAATCAACAAAGGAGATCAGATCAAATTAAAGAGTCAACAACCTGCAGAATGGGAACAAGTTTGAACAGCTACTACTTGGGCAGAGAGCTAATATCTAGGATATAGAAAGAACTAAAGCTATGACATCTCTCCAAATAAAAGATGTCACCCGTGGATCACCAACTGAAATGCTTCTCAGAAGAAGTACAAATGGCCAATAAATGCATGAAAAAATGTTCAACACGTCTGGCCATTAGAGAGAAAGAAATTAAAATAACACAGAGATTCCACCTGACTCTGGAAGGAATGGGTGTTATCAAGAAATCACATGATAACAAATGCCGGTAAGATGTTTAGGAAGAAGAAACTCATGCGTTGTTCATGAGAATGTAAACAAGAACAACCACTGTGGAATTCAGAATGAAGATGAATGAAGATTCCTCAATAATAGTAGGCAGAGATTCTGGCTGACTCAGCCATCCCCCCTTCTAGATATCTTCCTGAAAGAGTTAAAGACATCATTGCGCAATGATCCATGCATTTCTGGGTTTGTGGCTGTACTCCCCTAATTGCTAAATCTCAAAAGCTCTCTACATGGCCTTCGATAGATGAGGATAAAAAAGTCTAACATTTATAGATGGTGGAGTACTGCTCTGCCACGAGAAGAATAAACTTGGGTCTTTTGTAAGAAAATGGATGCACCTTGTTACTATAGTGGTAAGTGAAATAAATCAGACACATGAGAATGAATAGCTCACAATTTCCCTTACATAAGAAACCTAGACTATAAATAAAGAGCAAAATAAAAGGTAGGTAACAGGAAGTAGGGAGCTAGCTCTTTTGAAAAAGGGAAGAGAGCCAAGAAAGTGAGGGATGAGGGAAGAAGGGGGAATAAGACTGATTGGGATCCGTCATGCATGTGTGCCAGCGCTCCATGCGGAACTTAGTTATTATGTACTGCAAACATGTACCAATAAAAATGAAATTTGTATAGGAATAAAAAAAAAAGAAAACTGGTTTTTAGAGATCAGGGAATGTATCCTGCCTCCTTTGGACTGTAAAGTCAGGTGATCGTGCAGGCATAGGGAAGAGCTCAGACTTAACTTCAGGTCGTAGGGGTAGGGTAGGGTGTGTAATGATGTCACAAGGTGGGAGAGAGAGGACTGAGTTAGGCCAGGGAAGAATCCGTGTCAGACAGGCTCCCTTTCAGTTGCCTCAGAGATGTGCAAATGGAAACATGCAGCAGACCTTTGGCTATGTGTGCAGAATTCGCCAAGGGATAATGTGTGCTCTGTGGACCCGGGAAATGTCCATATATGGAAGTCAGTTGGAATGTGAATGCAGAGGATGTCCACCGGAAGAGGGCCGATAGGGATCACAGAAGCGTGGGGAAGGGAAGCTCTGGGAGGGGATCTTGAAGGGTGCGTCAGATGTGAGGTTGGTTAAGAACTGGAAAGAGTGTCATCGTAGCACCTAAGGCCAGAAGCAAGCAGAGCGTGATGCAATATCGAAGTAGGGTTGGCCATGGCTGGAGGAAGTGTGCTTTGAGCTGTCCCCTTCTGGGTGGTTATCTCATTTTGGAGAATATTACCAGCTATGCGTCAGGGAGGGGGCCCTTCCATCCACTGAACCTGTTCCTAGTATATTCTCAATCTTCATGTTTTATTTGGGTGTGATGGAATGGGCTTAGGATTTCTTTTCTGACTTCTCTGTTTTGAGAAGAATTTAGGCACATTTGACTTTTCTATTTAAATAGAAGTCTTGGAGTTCCTGCACAAATTCAAACCGCCTAAACGGTATCACCTGGACCAACATTGTTTTGATGGTTAAGGTGAACTGTGAATTTTTCATGCATTTGGATGATAGCTTCCTTCAAAGCAGAAATGAGAAGTGTTTATCTTAAGGCCTCCTAGGCTCGACCCAAGAGCCCAGCCTCTAGAAGGGATCAGCGAATACTTGTTTTTCTCCTACTTCATCATTGACCACACTCAGAGCACTTCCGAGCCGTCTTGAGTCTTCTTACCTTTCAGGGTCTCAGGTCACTGAATCATGCCATTTTGTCTCCTAAATGTTACTGATTCTGTTAGTTTTTCCTTCCTTCATTCCTCCTTCCTACCCTCCCTGCCTCCCTTCCACCCTCTCTCCTGTTCTTCCTCCATTGCTATTCAGTTCTAGGTATTAAACCCAGGCCCCCTGCCCTGAACTTGTGAACCTTGTGCCTCAGCCTCTCAGAGTGCCAGAACTCTGCTCCTTTTAACCGCCTACTGTTCCGTATCTTTTTTCCCTTCCAGTGTTTAAGTGAAATAGGGATTCGTTCTAAGGCTCCATGGGCAGCATGATATTTGAGAGCTGCAGCTCAAGTAGAGGTAATGCTCAAGAAATCTAAGGAAACTGAGGCTGAGATAGAAAACTGCCAGAGCGACCCTGCTCCGTTTCCACTTCTTCAGGATCTCTTATTTCCACATCTTTGAGTTCTGTGTCTTTCTATCTTAAATTCTTCTTGTGAGAGAAATTTCAAACTATACTACATTGCAGAGTAGAGGGTAACAACCCCGGCTTAACTACTTATTAAGAACATTACCATGCCATTCTGAGAGCCTTCCTAATGTCACAGCCACTTATCTGCATCAGCTGGTCCCTCCATGTTGGTCTTGATTAAGCTGAGGGTTTGTTATCCTGAGGTCCTTTGTCACTACCCCTGGCAGACGGAATCAGCAGTAAGGAAGTCATGGGCTTGGTTTGTTTTGCTGGTCATATTCAACTGGGGGCTTCCCAGGTCGCTGTTCTTACTTCTTTCCTATTTGAGGAATGCGCTCATTCTGTCCCCATCCCATCCCCCATGGCACATTTTGTGTCTGTGCAGAAGTAGCCGTGTGACCTTCCTGGATTTGAGGAATACTGTGTGGTGTTGTCATTTGTATAGAACTTTGTCTGGTGTCGTAAACCTCTCAGTTTTCTTTCCACTCTTTCTTTTCGGTATTCTTCTGTGTGATTACTGCTAGACGATGATAGGAACTAGAAGGCTTTCTCTCTATCCGAAGTTCAGCTCTTTCTACTCTTTAGAGCTCTGTAAATTTAATGTTCAGCCCAGCTGTGGCAGGAGGCAGTGGGTCCAATAGTGATATTTACTTACTCTCCTCAGAGGCACAGAAGGATTTCTTGTTTGCTTGCTAGAAGGCTGCGTTTCTTTCTCAAGAAGTTTTGATGTTCATAGCTCTTATAAAGTAAGGAATAAAAAGAAAAGTAGAGGAAGGATTTTATAGGAAGAAAACATAAAAAAAGCTGAATTTATTACCCTGATTTATGTACTCTGTGTTGTGCTTGAGTGAATTTCTTATTTTTTATTGAAAAAATTTTTTTATTTGTTCATGATTGTTGTACTCAGTGATTACATTTATTGTGGGGTGCTGGTACAATGCATCTTAATCATTTTCCCCTCCCCCTACCTCCTTCTGTTTCCTGGTCCTTTCCCTTTTGCAAAAGATCTTTGTTTCCCATTGCCTTTCCTTTCGTTTTGCTTTATAACTTATTTATACTTCGGTTTCTTGTCCTTTAGTTATTTCATATTTCACATATGAAAATAGATTTTAATAATTTTCTAAAGAAAAATTCTTTTACGTAGTAAAATTATAAGACATTTTACTTCCAAGCAACGTGGAAATAGCATTTTATTTTATTGTTTTTCACTTTTTTTGTGCAGGGTCTCACTACACAGCCCAGACACATAGTGATCCTCCTGATTTCTGCCTCCCTAGTGCTGGGATTACAGGTGTGCCCACTATACCTGGACTCCATCGCCAGCTCAGTGTGCCCAAGGGTGGGACCAACACGGAAATTGCATTTTAAAGAATTTCATGTTTCTTTTGTTTTCTTACAGTCAGACCTCTTCTGTGTATACCATCAGCATATACATGGGTGACCAAGTTCATAGAAGTGTCTACCCTGTTGTGTAGACCACAGCTTTTTCTTTTTTTTTTAATTTTTTTTATTTATTTTTTTTTATTTTGACTTTAAGCGAGATTTCATTTCTTTTCTTTTCTGTAGGGAATCAGCAGTCTCTTCAGTTCTCTAAAAGTGGTGCGTCTCCTACGCCTGGGCCGTGTTGCAAGGAAACTGGACCACTACCTGGAGTATGGAGCTGCAGTCCTTGTACTCCTGGTGTGTGTGTTTGGACTCGTCGCCCACTGGCTGGCCTGCATATGGTACAGCATCGGAGACTACGAGGTCATCGATGAAGTCACCAACACCATCCAGATAGACAGCTGGCTGTACCAGCTGGCCCTGAGCATCGGGACTCCATACCGGTACAATTCCAGCGCGGGGATATGGGAAGGAGGACCCAGCAAGGACTCTCTGTACGTGTCCTCTCTCTACTTTACCATGACAAGCCTTACAACCATAGGGTTTGGAAATATCGCTCCTACCACAGATGTGGAGAAGATGTTCTCGGTGGCCATGATGATGGTTGGCTGTAAGTAGGTTATTTTTTCTTTTTCAAAATACTGCTATTCACCATCTTCCTGGTGCTCCTCTCTGACAGTAGTTAAGTTTTTTTTGTCTTTGGAAAGATGTTTTCATCTCTATCACAGTTGGTTTAGTTTTTATTCCTATTTAGAAAATAAAGATGCACATAGGATATTTTGCTCTTTGGAGTGTGCTGACACATGGAAAGTTGTAGGGAGAGAGTGGGGATGGTGATCTTTTTAGAGCTTTCAGTGGTAACCAATAGCCCACCATAGCACGTGTGCCATAGGTTCGCCAACACTGGGGTAGGGTGACACAGAACTCAGAATGGAAACTCTGCGATTTAGTTCTGTTTATAGTGTTGTACCTGGCGAAGTGCTCTTGTGAGAGCCAGTACCAGCATCGAGACAGCCTGGCACGTTCTGTAGGTTTGGTTCACAATACGTTACCTTCCAAAAAATGCAGACAGGACTTGACATGAGCTGCATAGTTTGGACGATATCTTAGCTACTAACTAAATTTCTGAATTAAAGTTGACCTTAGGATATGTAGGTCTTTATAATTAAGACTGCAGGAAAGGTCTGTAGATCTAGTCTGTTACAAACACACTAGGTTGGACACATGACTGAGGGAGTGAACGGGGCAAGGACAAGTGTCTGAGGTTTAGGTGCATCTGCAGGTGAGGTGTCTTCACGCTGCTCCTGAGAGCAGAAGGACCTTTCAGGAGATCAAACACTACATGTTCTGTGCTCAGGTGGAAGATAGATCACATCAGAAGACCGGAACATTTAGGAAATGCAATCTCAACAATATATTCTAAGACACCTCGAAGGAGACTTCAACATCACTTGTACCTTCAAGTTGATTCACTCATGCAGGCCCGGTTCTGTTGCCTTGGCAACCTTAAGATGGCTGTACTGAAGGTCTAATTAGCCTCATAGCACATCACAGGCCTTGAGATGTGATCTCTGGTTTTTGGTCTAAGCCATCTTCTCATTATCATTGTTTGGAGAGTACACACGATAAAGGTTGAGATTTGGTGCTGATGGGACAGATATTAGAGCCCAGTGGCACTGACTGGCTCCTGGGAGGCAAACAGCTTGGATCTAAGCAAATAAATGTCATAGTTGAAAATACCTGAAAGCTCTTAGAGCCCAGTGTTAGCAGCTTTTAGTTTTTTCTCACACTAATCCTTCTATGTACAGAGAGAGAAAGAAGAAGCCACAGGTTCTATTTGCAGGTCAGAGATTGCAGTTAGAGGGAACATTAAATTCCAAGTGCTATTTGCCGTAGGGGTTTTCAGGAGAAAAATAAATGTAATGCACAGAGGAATTTTTGATGGTTATTTGAATGGATACGTAACATATCCGGGAAGTCTTAGTAAGATATATTGGCAAACGTTTCTTAGTAAGTCTTAGTAAGATATATTGACAACGTTTCTTCAGATGTAGTATTTAGCATTATACTGATTTTAATAGTTTTGTCTTCTACTTGTGCATAGATTTTATAAAGCTAATTTTTATTTTGAAGTCATTACAGTTTTGTGGAGGTTGTAAAGATAGTATAGGGGGAATCTATGTTCTCTTCTTTTCTCCATGTCCCATATGTTCAGCAGAACATCAACCCTGACATTGGTATGAGAATATGTAGGATTGTCCCACTGCATATGCAGATTCTTGTATTCTCTAGTGCAGCTGAGATACAGAGCTGTTCTGTTACCACAGATCTCTCCCTTGCATAATTGGCCTGCCTTTCCAGGCATCTCTAGACATTTTGAACTAATACTCTGTTCACTATCGCTGTGCGTGATTTTCAGCATGTTGGATAAATGGAATAGTGTCAAAAAGTGTAGATTTGAAACTGGTTCCTTCACCTTAGCACGCTGCCCTTGGCAACCATCCCACAGGAATGAATTGAACAGTTTGTTTCTGTTTTATTTCTAAGTAGTATTTCATGGTTTATATATAACCTTGTTTAACCATTCATCTATTGAAAAACATTTTAGTTGTTTCTATTTTTGGAGCTATTATAGATGAACCTGCTATAAACAACTGTCTATATTTTTTTGTATTGACAGAAATTCTTAATTCTCTAAAATAAATACCCAGGAATCATATCTATTTATGTCTATATTTACAGTTGTCTCCTCTTCTTTTTCTCTCTCTCTCTTTTTTTCTCTCTCACAATGGATGTTATAGCATGGCTCTTTTTTATGTATTTGGTAGAGGGTCTCACTACACAGCTCAAACTCCTCTGCAGCATTGGGATTATGGGTATAGGCCATCACACCCAGTCTCAGTGGCCTGCTCAGTGCACCTGGGGAGGGGGTGGGCATGGCGTGTGGGACCAGATATCAAATCCTGGTCTCTGCTCTCACCTAAGCGGGTGCTTAGTCTGCTCATCTATCCTGCAGGTTCACATAGCATAGCTCTTGATAAGAGAATCATAGGAAAATTAGGATCCATGTACAGTTGAAGGACAGCCTTATTTGGTTTGTTTCCTAGGCTCTCAATTTAAGGATTGTACTAGATTCTTGTTTTCACACATGTTACATCCAAACAAAGCAAGACCTCTGGGCTCATTACTTCCCTAGCGGACCACCCAAGCCCAACTCTCAAGTATCACTGACGTAAATTTTACATGACCGATGGTAAGCTTTTCCTGTTGGTACTCAGGCCTCACTACCTCTTCTTCAGGTCCAATGTCCCTCTCAAAGTGAGTAATATCATGCTGTTCTCTGCTCAAGTCCCTGTGATGCGCAGAGGATAAATTCCAGATCCGCCACTTCACAGGGCTCACGGATCCAAACACCGTCTTGGTTTCAAAATGTCCTCACTTCACTTTCCACTGTTGCTGATTTTCTGCTCCTCTGAACCAATATCTCCAATAATATCCCTAATATTACCTTTCCTATACAAATACCACAGAAGAGAGACGAAATGAATCACTAGCGTGTTAGAACCCCCTATGTGCTGCGGGAGCTTTGAAGAGTGAATGTGGGGGGGGGGAGGGGGAAAGGAAAGAGAGTGGCAGAAGGTGCGTACGTCAAAGCTTTCATCTGTGATAGGAATCTGGTTTGCTTCTAGCGGCACTCGTGCCTTGTAACTCAGTAACCGTGGAAAGCCTTTTGCTAAAAAGCTGATGGAGACATCAGCCGCTTAAGTTCTGGTGAGAAAAAATAGTCACGATTTATCAGTGATTGCTTCTTTTTCTAGAGAAAGCTTCCAGCAAAACTTAAGAAATTTCAATGGCAGCAAATCCAGTTCCTAGGCCTTCGAGGCCTCTGCTTTCTCAGGCCTTCTGTTAAGGATTCCCAGGTTCTTGGCATCCTTTACCTCAGGTTGTCCTTTCCGGGTTGAGTGTGGGCAGTGCTGAGTGACCTGGAAGCCCCAACGCGTGGCCGGGTTTTGCCTGTTCCTTTGTGTCTGCCCCTTCATGAGTAAACGCAGCTGCTTTGCTGAGGTTCATGCAATTCAGTGTGGATGGCTGTCAGTGAAAGAATCTTTCTGCAGTTTACTTCTGTGGCAATTGTGGAAAATAGCTTTTTTTTTTAGATCAAGGCTATGGGTAATCTCTCTGCTAATTTGCCCAGTAAATGCTTAATGATGCCTTCCTGAAATGTTTCTTAATCCATTTCATTTACATAATCTTATTATTGGGCCATTAATAATTTTCCATTTTCCAAAGACTAGCAGACTAATTTTGGTGCTCTTCAGAAAACACTTCATTTGTTTTGATGTTTATAAAACAAAGGAATGCAAGTATGAAATTTTTCTTGCATGGTTATCCTTTTAATATATTTTAATGAGTCCTTTTCTAAAGATTCATCAAAAAAGCAGTTATTGGGTTTCTTCTTGATTGCTAACTTATCATAGGACCTGTATTTTAGTTGCATTTAGCTACCATAAAGAGTTCTATATTTGTCTTTTATTACAACTTTATAAAAGAAAAAAAAATAACATGAAAGTACATGATTGAATAACTTTTCCATAAATAATTTATGGCCAAACATAAAATTGTTATCCATATATATATATATATATATATATATATATATATATATATGTGTGTGTGTGTGTGTGTGTGTGTTTATATATTTTAATAGAAAATTATGCCATTGAACATGTCATAAAGGATTTGTGAAAAGGTTGCAAAATTGCACTGAGTTTTTGTTTTATTTAAAAGCATTGTTTACTCTTTCTGTTGTTACTTTCTTAGTTGCTACGCTGAGGCAGCCTAACTCTCGGGGTGTGTGACAGCTGGAGTCTGTTCTTCTAAAATGCTGTGTAAATTGAGGCTTAAAAATCTATGGCACTACAAACTATGCAAATTACTGAGTTCAGTTAAGCACCAAGGTATAGTAGCACTTACCTTCAGTGTTCCAAAACAGTGTAGCTGATGCTAGTTCCAACAGTCTGCAGCTTTCTTATAAGGGCTGGTTTGGTTTATAATCCAGCCTCTAAGAGGTTTTGTGCACTGAGAAGTACAGCAGGGCCTTCTGCCCATCAAGGCGGCAGGACTCGCTCCCAGCACCATGTGTATCAAGGGCGATTTGCAGCTCCGTGCAGGTTGTCGCATGCACTCAGTTACACTCCCGGGGCTCACCACTGGGCAGTGGAGCTCCGGGCCACCCATCACATGTTCAGGCTGAGAACTCAGTCACCATCCTCTGCAGCAGTTGGACAAACCGAGTCTGTGAGGGTGGCCATTTCCCTGACCTTTGCCCACTGGAAAAGAAAACAAATGGAAAAAAGAGTTTGGACTGAGAGCTTGGAGAAGGAGTAACTTGGCAGCTTGATGGGAAATGGGGGAAGGATCACTCTTTCTCTGAGTCAGCTTTGACAAACTACTTCTGATAAGTAACTGAAAGAAGGCAAGGTTCACTTTTGCCCGTGATTCCCAAGGTTTCTGATGATGGTTGGTAGACTCCCTTGCCTGGAGGCCTGTGGTGAGACCCAGAGCTTATGGCAGAAGGGCGTGCTAGAGGAAACTTGCCACTTCCTGGTAGCCAGGCAGCCCAGGGAAAGTGAAAGGCCACAGATGAGGGGCCAGGGCCAGACGCAGTTCATGATCTGCTCCCTTTAGCTTGCTTCCGTTTCCGTCGCGTCCCACTGATGTCGTCAGTTATAATTTCGAGAGTGTATTAACCCACTGATGAAGTCAGAGCTCTGTGATCCAGTCACTCCTCCAAAGCCACAGGGACCCAAGTCCTTACTAAAATGAATCTTTTGGAACCATTTGTAGATCTAAATCATAGGATTCCACCTGGCTCCTGAAGGCTTATTGCCATCTCATGATGCCAAATGCATTCTATCCATCTCCAGAGTCCTAAGAGCTCCAGCATTGCACAGAAGTCCCAAGCTCAGAGTGGGGCGTGGTGGCATGCCCATTATCCCAGCACTCGGGAGGCCGAGGTGGAGGATTGTTGTGAGTTCAAGGCCAGCCTAGGCTACAAAGAGAGCTCAAGCCCAGCATGAGCTGTAGATGTAGAGCAAGACCCTGTGTCATAAAGGCCAAAAAGAAAAAAAAGTCCAAGTCCAGAGTGTCCTTTGGGACACATGGTAAATTCACAGACATCAGCCCCTTAAAATTCAAAAAGCAAGCGACGTACTTCCAGAATGTAATGGTACAGGGTGCACTTTCCAATTCCAAAAAGGAGGAATGGTGGTGCCTCAGTTACTTTTCTCTCGTTTTTGGTTCGAAATACCTGGTACATAAAATTAAGGAAGGCAAGGTTTACTTAGCTCACAGTTGGTGGCAGTTTCAGTCTGTACTTGGCTGGCTCCAAGGCTAGGACCAAAACACAATATATTCCACGTAAAATTTAATGACACAGTCTTGTATCTACTATCCTATCAGTTTTCTGTTCTTCTGAGCTCATACTAGAACTACCCATTAAACTCCTCTTACACAAGGGTTTACTACCCACATTTACAAATCATCCTAATTCTGCATGAAACCTGTTCCAAAAGCTTCTGAATCTCATGACCAGGTATAGTCATAGCAACAATCTCAGTTTTTCTGTGTTACTCAGGTTTTCATTGGTGTGGCTAAATTATCCAAAATATCAATTTGAAATGAAAAAAAATGGTTTAGTTTGGCTCATCAGAAGTCCCAGGCTACTGTCTGCTAGTTTCACAGTTGTGGGCCTGCAGATGGAGCTCAACATGATGGCAGAAGGTTGTGATAAAGCAAAACTTCTTCCTTCGTAGGAGACAGAAAACAGACAGTGAGACAGCCAGAGAGTGAGGGACTAGGAACCAAATATAGCCCCCGAATTCCTACATCCGCAGTCCATTCTCTTGAATTCTGCTGCATCTCCTGGTTCCAGGACTTCTCCATCAAAGTTAGAGACCTCAGCGTCTTGTCATGTCCTGAAAGCCATCGGCTGTCATGGGGGAAACACAAAGACTCTTTTGAAGTCTATTTTCTTTTCTATCCAAACCAGAATAACCACCTTAGAGAGTCTTTAAAGATTTCTGGGTTTTAGTTTTTTTAAAGTTACAAAATCTAGGAATTGAAATAAATGGCTTTTAAGCCATCTTAATGTTCTATAAATCTAGAGCTCTGTCAGTGTAGTTACATTGCTTTCTGTGGAATAGGGCAGGTGACTGGAAATGAAATTTAGATGAAATGCAGATAGTGTGACAAAGATTTTAGGATCTTCCTTTTTATTATGGTTTATGTCTAGTTGTCCCCCCAAAGCCTCATGGAGTCACTGGGCGGGGACTTCTAGAGTTTGAGACTTGATCCATGATCCCTGGGATTATAGGTTTTAGTACTGATGGGATTATGGGTGGAAGTACTTCTGGGATTATGGGTGTAGCCTAGGGTGGGAGCTAAGGCGGAGAGCCTGAATGTAATATAAAGAGA
>PVJA010024314.1:0-31989 GCA_004027025.1 Myocastor coypus
GGACTGAGAGGGGACCGAGGGGGGACCGAGGGGGCACTGAGAGGGGACCAAGGGGGGACCGAGGGGGGACTGAGGGGGCAGTGGGGAGTGGGAGAAAAGGAGCAGCAAGACGCACCACGTGTAGCCACAACCCCTCGCGAGGAACGGGATCTTCTGAAGTCTCAGCACTCCGGGGCGGGGCTGGCGCAGCGGACTGGGGCTCGGAGCCCAGCCTCTGTGCGCTGCCTAAGTGGGCATTTCAATCCGATGAGCTATCTGCCCGGCCCCCTTGCGCATTTCTCAAAAGCACAGATGACAGCAACAAGAAATCTGAAGTAATCAGAAAGCCAAGCCAGTAACGTAGGAGCATAGAACAAGCTTCTACACCGGGCGGAAGCCAGTAACGTAAGAGCATAGAACAAGCTTCTACACCGGGCGGAAGCCAGTAACGTAGGAGCATAGAACAAGCTTCTACACCGGGCGGGAGGGCTTTATTTGAAGCACGGCAGCGAACAACACAGGAGAGCACGGCTCTTCGATCAATGTCAGTTCACACTACGTGGACAGCTTCTGCACCGTCGCTTGGAAAAAGAGAAGCATAAACAGAGCTGTTGTCATGGTATAGTTTACGAAGATAAACCTACGACTTTACAGATGGGCTCTTCAAACTTCAAAAGAGTTCTGTGTCTCGAATGAGTAATATACCAAGGCTAAAAATCAAGAAATTATGTTTGTGTCAGCAGTAGCAAAGTAGAAGAGAAGAAATCAGCGTAGGACATAGGCACGACAGAAGCCTCCTCAACGTTTTAGGGGAAAATTTAACAACAGCTGGCAGGGCCAGGGAGATAGCTCAGTGGCATAAGTATCTGCCTCAGAAGCGCAAGGGCCAAAGTTCAATCCCCAGAACCACAAAAATAAATAAATAAATAAATAAATAAATAAATAAATAAATAAATAAATAAATAAATAACAAATAACAACAACAAAAAAAAAATAGCTGGCAAGCATCAGGAAAGACAAACAAACAAAATGATGAAGAAATTCATATCGCAGATGATTCTAAATCCAAAACAGAAGTCACGTGAAGATCAGCAAGGAAGATAAGCCGGGGTTGATGATGGAAAGCGGTGAGACTCATTCCCTGCAAGGGCGATCTGGGGGAAAACGCATTAGAATATATATGTATGTAATGTATTTAGCTAGTACAGGGTCTCGATACACAGATCAGACTCGCAGCAATCCTCCTGTTTTCAGCCTCTCAAGAGCTGGGACCCCTGGTGCCCACCACCACACCAGTCTCAATCCCTGTTTCAGCACGGACTGGCACAGCACATTCGGCGATTGAACCCTGGTCCCTGCATCTGCTGAAGCAGGAGAATATTTGTTTTAGGATTAAAATTTTTTCTCTTACCTTTATTCAAGCCAGTTATTCATTGGGCAATTGTTAACTCCTCTAGCATACAAATGTCTAATTCCCCCAGGAGAAAACAGCTACGCCCTGATGTGTTCAGTGCAGAATTCATGGGGGTATTTAGAGAGGAGGAAAAGCTTTTCTATAGTATTCCTAGTTTACATGAGGTGCAGGAGGTTAAACTGCTTCTTGAGCCAGAAGCAGAGATACTAAAGCTGGGGCTCTTGCGGGGGTGCGGGTGGGGGTGTCTCTCCGCAGCACGGTGACACGACCACTTTCGTACTCCAGAAAAATCTAGTGATTTAAGGTGACAGATGCTGAAAACATTTCCCTTTAAGAACCTGGAGCCTTTGGAAAAGTTAAAATGGTGTCAACCTATTTTATTAACCAGGCTCATTTCTACCCCTTCACCATCCAATTATGGTCTGGGTCAGGAGCTTGGGTCACGTAGAGGGACAGCAATTGTGGGCACTTAGAATGCAAACCCTCGCATTTCCCTTTCTGGTAAACGCAGCGGGTGATGCTATTAGGCCTAAGCCAGAGTGCAAGGACTTCCTTCCAAGCAGCTTGACCCAAAATAAAGATAATGGACCAGCTATTTTCTTTGGTTTGCTTGCACAATTGCTTTGGGCTTTTTGTTTGTTTGGATAAAGACTCCAAGGATCATTCCACCATTTGGTTAAAACCTACTTCTTACAGAATCCCTCCTTTCCACAGCTGTAGAAAACAACCCCGGGTTAGTGCAATAAATCTAAAACTTAAACAAATCACTGCCACCTCTTCTTCCCTGCAGATCTCCAAGGTCTGCTGGAATCCCACGCTGCAGAGCTGTGTTCCTGTGGCCCTGCACAGGGTCTCCCTTCACAAGCTCTGGCTCTGTCTGAACTTCTTGATATTCTAACTAAATTAGGTTACAACTGGCCCTTTGTAAATAGGCAGAAATAGGGATTTTTTTTCCTGCCACAATCAAAGGATTAGTTCATGCTATATTTTGGTTGAGGCTTTAAATTGTTTTCCTGACTTGCCCGACAGGCCAGGGCTGAGAAGAAAATCTCGGAAAGGCGGCGTGGCCTTCATGGAGCTGGGTCCCCAGGTCTTTGCCTAGCGTCCTTCTCCTCAACTCATTCACGTTAGCATTTGTTCAGTGTGCACGTGGCCAGGTAGTTGCAGGACTCAGCTTGCTGTCAAGCGTGGTTCTTTGTCACTGTTCTGGGCAAGGACCAGGGTCCTAGTGACCGCAACTTAGGTCTCAGTGTGACAAGATCATGCCCTGTGTGATGCCTTAGTTTCAGAAAGTTTCTTGTGTTACGGGTACAATTTGTCCCAGACACTAATTTTGATAAGGCATTTAGCCCACTGTTAAGTCACTGATTCCTGTGAATTCTGAGTCTAACAGTTTTGTACATTGCAAAACTTGATGTTCCACTAATATTTTTGTTAATATTTATTCTTTAAAGTATTCAGAACAACTTCTAAACTGAAAAATTATTGCAAGTGACTACAAATGCAGGAAATGTTTTCTTTTCTAATGTTTCCCTTTTCAAATTTCAGGCCTGGGGAGATAGCTCAGTGGCCTAAGTGCCTGCCCCGGGCATGTCGCGACAGCAGTGTGAAACCAGGCATGGTGGCACACGCCTGTAATCCCAGAACTGGTGAGGCTGAAACCAGGAGCATCAATGTGAGTCTCAGCTATGTGGTGAGGCCCTGCACCAAACACAAAGAAAGAAAGAAAGAAAGAAAGAGGGAGAGAGATTTGCTTATAGCTTAAAAATACTTTGCTCTTTATTTCTCCTCTGTAGCATTCTATTGACATGATAAACATTTTCTTTCTAAATAATTAATTAAAATATTGCATTCAATCTTGTCAAATGACCACTTTTGAAAGTCAAAAACAGTGCCATATCAGCAGTTGCACATAAGGTTTAACCTAACCCTATTTGTGGTCGCTTCACACCATTACTGTATTAGGGTAACATCTTTTCTCAAGGTCAAAAAGAAAATCTCCTGCGCTAGTTGGTCACGACACTTCATGCTGTCCTCATAGCAGGGGATGAAAAATTGTAAATGTTCAAGTGGCGTCGCTTCCCTCAGGGCCTGGCGTGCCCAGAAACCCCTGTGCAAAGGCTCCGTGTGAAGCACTAAATGCACACCTAGCCTGTCCCTCAGTTGAGTTCTACTAACAGCACACGTCCTGCACAGAATGAGAATTTAGGGCAGAAATGCTGGTCCTTTCCCCAAGTGGCAACGTTTTCCAAGCAAGGCTGCATCGGAGAGCTGGAGTGGGCTTGCAGAAGAGGCGTTGGCCATCTGGTGAGGCCGAAGGCACAGCCGGACTCAGATCTGCCAGTTGACTTCAGCACTTTCCGATATGTCCATCTGAAGCCAAATTGATAACTGAATATGCATGTGTTAAAATGTGTGTCCATTTAAATATCGCTAATTATTCAAGATGATCTAATGATTTGTCTCCCTTGAATAACATGTTGAGTGTTCTTTTCTATTCCAGACAAAGGTGAAGTCACACATCCGATTCTAACTCCAATTTGTGTCTCAAATGTCATCCAGCTGTCCACCTCCTTCACAATGTCCCACCATTTACCGGGGCCTAGCTCTTCTAGTCAGTGTCACTTTGAAATATTTAATGACATCAGTCTATTCCCCTAATAGGCGTGCAACCAAATCTCAGAGGTCAAAGTCAAGGTCACAGTTCCAGAAACAAACGCTAGCAGTTCTGCGCAGCCACTGAGTTCTTGGCTCCACTTAACTCAGAGACGAGGCAGGCGCACATCCACACGCTGCCAGTCTCTCACGTTGCTTCAATCACTGTTTGTTTCTAAAATTTTTAAATATTTATGGTTTGTTTACCTCAGGATTTTAGGCTGGCAGTGCTTTGCTTGGGAGCTGTGTTCTGTTCCTTGATTAAGAAGGCGCGTGCAAATGAGCCAGGTCAGGCATTGATGTCTGCGACATCCCCACCCTCACTGTGTACCAAGGGTCTGTGGTGGATGAGCGAACCATCGGCTGTGACACCTGGCTGACCTGGTCAGTGTGGTGCCGGGAGTGGACCACTGCCACGAGCATACCGGCCGGACTGGAGGGATGGTGGTGCCGCTGATTCTTCTGAGAGGCTTGTCACCCTGGCTTTCCTCATCATCGGAGGAGCTCGGGTCCTCGCTGTTGCTGAGGACGGCTGTGTCTCTTCAGGGGAGCTCCAGTCCTCACCTTGAGCATCACTTCCTGGCTCCAGGGCAGGTCCCCTAACCTGCTGCACAGATCCTCCACCCAGCTGGTACAGAGCTTGGGCTTCCATCTCCAGCCTTTGGGCCTTTCCAGGGTAGATGAGACCTGAAGGAGACATTGCTGAAGGAGGCCTCCTGCTGGACGCTGCATGGGACCCAGGCCCTCAGCTGGATTCTTTGGGTCCCCAGCAAGTCGACAGACCTTTAGCACTCCTCTGCACTTGACTTTCTGGGTGAACATTATATAATAATCCTATAAATTACATGCCCTGTATTAAATCGATTCCCTTGAAGGCCCTGGCTACAACAGCCAATGGCTCCATGCATGCTCTGCCTCCTCCTCGCACCTCCTTGCGCTTGTTCACTTCTCTGGCAGGGACTCTGGGGCCTGAGGGTGCACAAGGTCTTCCTCATGGAGCAGAACGTGAGCGGTACAGGGGTGACAGGAGCGAGTGCGGCAGTGGGGGTGCAACTTATTAGGTGAGCCATTGACTGCAGATGCTCAGAAGGGCAGACAGGAGAACGGAGGAGCAGCCGCTGCAGCGCAAAGTGGAGGGTGAAGCTCAGTGGGGAGCGAAGCCCTCTGCTCACTGGAATAACAGCAAACCTAATATTCGGTCATCTGACAATTTTGAAGTTTGTGCCATGTTCTAATTTTCTACATAATTCTCCTGGGTTCCTCCCTCGTTTCAGGTCTACACTGCTGGTTGAAATTAGTGTTGTTGAAAGGAGCATAGGTGATTATTGTGAGCCACTCTTGATCTAATACACTTAGTACGAATGTCTTGGAAATTGTGTTTCGAACACCACGCCAGCAGCAGGCACCACTCCAGCTATCTTTGTTCAGTTTACGTGTGCATCGCTTTAACCCAGCACTCTGAGGTTGTACCACTTCCCCGTTCTTTCATAAATATCCTATGTAGGAAACTTCCAGGAAATCCAAGACAGCTTTAAGAAGACACACACACACACACACACACACACACACACACACAACTGCTTTGCTGGCATAGAAACTGCTCGAGCTAATTTAATCTGCTGTTTGGATGACAAGCTCCTCGTGACCCCCAAATCATCGGTGTGCACACAAGCCCTAGGAATCAGACCTGGCATAGCTGGTGGCCATGGTCCTTCAAAACATCATCCCCAAATTAAAGCAATGCTGAGATTTCATCTCCAGAAAGAAGGGCTACCATCAAGAAACTAAGTAATAATGAATTCTGGCAGGGCTTCGAGGAAAGGAGCCCGCTCCACTGTGCAGACTGGTACAACTATCTTGGAATCAGCATGGAGACTCCTCAAAAACTGCAGCGAGAGATTGCATTTGACCCAGTTATTCCCCTCCCTAAAAAGAAACTAAAAGCATACTGCCACTTGTGTTTTTAACAGCACAGTTTGTAACAGCTAAAGCTTGGAAACAGCCCAAAGGCCCTTTAACCAATGAGTGGATAAAGGGTTTTTTAAAAATTATTATTCAATGCAATATTACTCAGTCTTAAAGAAAGATAATGGTGAGACATGTCTAGGTAAACGGTGCACCCTGGGACCGTACTCTAGAGTGAAATCAATCAGACACACCTGTGTAAATATACTGTCTGTCTTTCTGCCATGAGAAAGCAACAGGGTAAATAAGGACCAAAAGGCATAATAGATATTGGGACAAGGAAAGACAATGTTCACGGGAAAAAGAATAAGGAAGAGGGGGGAGGGGAAAGGAAGACAAGGGGCGGAGGAAAATAGGAGACAAAGCTTTGCTAAATAGGGAGGGGAAAGGGCCGTGCCGTGCCACGTCCATGGTGAATTCGCTAGGTGGATGCGGTCACCATGCACACCTACAGGTCCTGACAAACTTAACTTAAACACACTGGCCCTGAGGTTTTGGGAAGGGAAAGAGGAGAAAGCAGCCAGCTTGGGGCCTCCCTTCTGCTCAGTTCCTCCGCGAAGTGGAAGTTTCAACATGAGCGGTTGCACCTCCTTGGTGGTCACGGGCCTCAGTTACTCTGTCATTGCGGGGACAAAATACCCAGCACCCAGTTAAGGAAGGAAAGGTTTATGTAGCTTACGGTTAGTGGAGCTTTCCGTCCATACTTGGGTGGCGCTCCAGGGCAGAGGGCAGCCATTCAGGGCAACAGAAAACCGCAGAGAGCAAAGGGAGGGGCAGCAGCTCTGGCTTCCAGCGGCCTCTCCCCGCTCCTTACATTGTAACACAGATTACCCGTCCCAGGGCGGGCGTAGTGCTCACACCCATAATCCCAGCATTGGATCGTAAATTAATCACTAAGTCTAGAGGCCACCCCGTGACTGCATGAGGCTTTGAGGATCATCTGGACACAACGCATAACATTACTAAAGTTAGCTGTGAGGAAAGAGGCTCAGCAAATGTCCTCAGCGGAGAAATGCTGGGCCCTGCCTTTAGCCAGGGCACACTGCCCTCCTCGCCCTGCAGCTTCCTTCCGCTTTTCTTCCGTCTCTCACATGACACTAGTGTTGTGTGTCCATGTGCTTCGAGGACAGGTCCTGCTTGAAGCAAGGGCGGCCTTCAGGTTCCTGGCGCTGGGAAGGGTCAGCCTGACTGTGTACCACGCCCTGTGCCCCTGGGATGGCTGCTGCTGCTGCTGCTGAGGCGGAGGCCCGGGCGGGCTCTGGCGGCGGCCTGCGATCCGATTCCCAAGTACTTTACAGCTACCGCGGCGTTGGCCACATGACAGAAGGTGTTGGGGTGAGGCTGAGCAGAGCTGTTGAAGTGGATCACAGCTGAGGCTGACAAAGTTCTTTACTCTCCTTGAGGTGGGGGAGATTAGTCTCCCACACTACTGGAAACATGAGGAGGTGTTAACGGGTTCATACAGGTGTGCAGCAGAGGGCTTGTGTGCTATGGGCAGATGCGACCGGACAGGAGAGAGGACCGGGCTGCGGCCACTGCCCTTTCTGCGATGGATGAGCCACGGTGACATGTTGCTTCGCATGCAGCTGCAGGCCAGCGACACCTCGGTCTTCCTGTCAGGTTGCTTAGCCTGGGCCAGCAATTCCACCTCCTCAGTCCTGTTATGTGTTCACCTAATACATAATGCCCCTTCATTTCATGAATCACGTCGGCTCATGAACTTTACTTCCTGTGGGCCTGGGCGGGGGCACTGGGTGTTTACAGAAGTGTGGACCAGCAGGCAGCTTCCGGGCTTCCGATGTCAGGTGGAATGACACCAGAATTACGGCTTTAGGGCTGCGCAGAGCCCCAGGGAAAATCTAGGAGAACTGTGATGTTTGAACAGACATTGGAGGAAATTCTGTGCATTACAAATTATACACCTAAGAAAATAAGCCCCAAATAAACAACGAGTTGCAAAATGGCCAAGCAGCTCATCTGTTATTTCTGCTAAAATTTGATCAATCCCTGAATTTTCTCAAGCATGCTTTGATTTCTGTACTGTTCTGAACACATTGCCCCGCGTTGAAAGCTCCCAGAAGCTTCCTGCTTTACTGAGAACGAGCACTTATTAAGTACTACTGCATACTAAGTACTGTGTCACACGCCACATGCATCACACGTGTGCACTTCACAGTTCTGATCTGACAGATTAAAAAATTCAGCTCAGGTCAAAATCACCCAGCCAGAGAAATGAGGACTCAGGCTATGTGACTGACTCCAGAGCAGATTAAAAAAACAAAAAGTTTCCTTAAGTGTCGGGTACATGAACTAATAATACAAGAACCTAGTATATGATGTGTATATTTTTCGTTCATCTGACCATTTGAAACTGATGCCTTAAATCATAATGCAGTTATAATATTTTTCATTGATTTGACAAAATTTGAAATGTAGTTTAGAGTTGGATACTGCCACCAATTTATAGCTATGGAAACATAACCAGGATATACAGTGGGGCTTGGAACAGTTCTTAGGCCATAATAAATATTCCAGAAGCCTGTTGAATAACTGAATTAAAGATAACAAATGATAAATATTACACTAAGTAATGCAAACAGCTGTCACAATTACAAGAGAAAGGAAATAATGCCTCTCTTAAAAACTTTTTTTTTTTTTTTCAGTACCAGGAATCAAACTCAGGACCTTGCACTTGCCAGGCAGGCACTTGTGCCTCTGAGCTATCTCCCCAGCCCCTTCTCTCTTACAAACTTAAGTTAAAGAACATCTTTAAAAATTAATGAGAAAAAAATTTAGTGAAAAAAGCATGCAGCCCGTTGCCGAGTGTAACAAGCGACAGAAGCAAAACGAGCGCACCGAGGGACTTCTGCTTCCCCACTGCCTTAGTTCTGGCAGTGACAAAGAGCACAGCAGGTGCCAGTCACTAAGCGGCGGGCTCACAAATCTCTTCACTTTAAGTCATCCAAAAAAAAATAAGCTTGATAACATAAAATATATAAATTTTTTGGTATGTATTAGGTGTCTAATACAATTTGTACATTTGAAATTATATTTCTTACATGAAAATGTAAAGCATCTCCTCAGATTATTGAAGTTTCTCTAAGATGTGAGGTAAACTTGATCTGAGTGTTTCTGCTTCTGTGTAGAGGACTGGCTAAGCCCAGGTTTATGTAGCAATAGAAAGAAATAGCTATTATCAAAAAGACCAAAGGTAGCAGCTGTTGGCAGGGACTTGGAGACGGACAACCCCTGGGTATTGTTTGCGGGCATGTGTGTGTCCAAGCCTTATGGCCAGCTGTGTAGAGGTTTCTGCCAACATTAAAGACAGACAACGTGTGGTCCGGCAAGCCCAGCACTGGGCTACAAAGGAGCCAGCTCACTGCAGAGATGGCACACTCCACGTGAACACAGAGATGGCACTGCGTGTGGAGCGAAGGATGCAAGCACTCTGGTGACTATCAGAGCCAGGTGCGCACAAGGGTTAGGACTGACGTGCCAAATGCTCTATAGGTGTGTAAAGGGAGGGCACCCTGCCTTTTGTGCCAGCAGTGGGAAGTGAAGTGAGCCAGGCACAGGAAGCCCCGTGCCACACAATTTATTATGTAGAGTCTTAGACAGTTGATCTCGCTAGGTGTGGTAGTGTAAAGCGGTGATCCCAGCTCTAGGGAGGCTGGCACAGGCGTATGACCAAGAGTTCAAGGCTGGCTTGATCTGGACAGCACGATTCTGCCTCAAAAACATAAGAGAACAGTAGAAACAAAGGAATTAGTCTAGCAGAAGTAGAACCCGGTCCAGAGCCGCACGTAGCTAAGCTGAAGGCCAACGCTCAAGGAATCTGCCGCCCGGTCAGCATCAACTTCTTCTTTTCCATTTTTATTTTACTTTAAAGAGCAGAAAAACAAAAATAGAAACAAAATGAAACAGAGTTTAAAATAAGGCTAATAGGAGAGTAATAACATCTTAACTCAGGAAATGGACAGAAGGGGGTAAAGCGTTCTCACTGCCAACACCACAGCTATGAAGGTGACGCTTGTGTAATTACAGATTTCCCCGCGCCTTATTTTATATATGCTTCAAAACAAATGACAAATACAATGTGTCTACCAGGTTTAAAAAACCTCTAAAATTCATGCTTCCAGAAGAGGAATGCTCAAGCCCCTCTGCAGCCTCATACCTGTGCCTCATACCTGCACAGCTGCAGACCCACGCAGGATACGTAGGAGAGAAAGGCTCACTCGCCATCACTGTCTCTCTAGTGTGCCAGGGGCTGCTGGGACAGGTAACAATGAGAAAGGCTGGCCAGTCCTCGCTAGAGTTACAATAACTGGCTTTGTGCTACTGCCCTTCTAGGTCATGAGACAATAAAGTGATAAAAATTTATTTTGCAAAGTGAAACACGTTTGTATAAGTATAACTGCACTAGGAAACAGATATCAGGAAATAGAAAGGTTATTTTTATGGAAAAACCCCCACTTGGTTAAAACTTACAATTAAAGTGTCTGTTCTGGGGCTGGCCAAATAGCTCAGCGACTACAGCGCCTGCTTAGCTAGAGCACGGCGGCCTGGGTTCTATCCCTGCTGTGCCTTTGCAGCCCCGCCCCCAAGGCACATTGAGACAGCGACTGAGACTGGACAGGGCACCCACCTGTAAGCCTCACACGTGGGAGGCCGAAAGCAAGAGAGTCACTAGGAGTCAAGGCTGCATAGTGAGACCCTGTAGACCCTTTGGACCCTGCACCAGACACATTTTTAAAAAGTAACTGTTCTGTGTACAAACTCTGTATCAATTTTTCTAAAACACAGCCTTCTTGTTGTGCTTTGCTGCTGTCTGAAATGCTGTACCTTTGCTTATGACATAAAGTAGGAAATAAATGTGAAGGCTGCTTTAAGCCTGCATGTAAGATCTGATCATTCTGCACCCGTGGAAAGAATTTGGACTGGTGCCATTTCTTGGGTTATTGCCTCTTGAATGACCTCCTCTTTTGACATTTTCCACGTGCTCACTGCTTCTGCTCTCTGTGCGCTATGGTTCATAGGCCTTCTCCCTTTCTGGTCCACCCAATGCCCACCCTCCGTGCTGCCCATCCGTTCCTGAATCACAGACCTCATCATGGAAGAGCAGCTTCCAACTGTCTTGCAAAACAAGAGACCACAACTGTGACGTGTAGCTGTGTTTTTCCAGCATGGACTGGTGTGGGCCTGGCTAGACAGCTGAACTCCTCTTGGATACAGATTTATGAAGTCTAAATAAATGCTATAGTATACCTTTTTTTAAAAAAAAAATCATTCCAGGCTGAGATTCTGAGTCATATAAAATCATGGACTCATAAAATTCACTGTTCTTCTAAGAAACACAAATCAAGGTGGTCGGGATTACCACCCTGCACTCTCTAGACTGACCTGAGTTGGAAAGAACTTTAACCTCTACTGACTGAGACATGGTGAGACGGACTTTCATCCTTTATTAGAAGGAATGTGAGGAGGTGTAGTCTTGAAGGACAATGGTGTGTGTATGAAGCACCCGAGAAACCTTACTACCAGGAACCTCACACCAAGGAGCAAAGCATCCTTATTTAAAACCTCATGCACCCATGGTAATTGCTAACGTCTAATATAGGGATGGTTGCTCACCGAAGCAAAAAAGCAAGTTTAACCTGGTGGAAGAGAAGACTCTATCCTTCAGTAGGACAAGTAGATATGCGATGTATCCAAACTATTACGAGTGAAGGCAGTACACGTGATGACTCGTTTTATTGAGCGAGAAGCATGCCGAGAAGCATCCAACGTGCAGAGAGTGTAGGACACATCAGAAGCAGTGTCTCCCACTCTCGGCTGATTTTCCACAGAGCTACTTAGTAGAGCCAGGGCTTCTGCTGTGGAATGGAATCTAGGGCAACCTCATAATTGCTGCTATTAGACAATGAAACATCTTGCAATCGTTCTGGCTTAAGAAAGTCCTGGTTCAGTGGTTAATATGAGCAATCAGGGTAATAACTAGAGAGCTCATCCAGAGACAGAGCCATCTGCACCGCCCTTCTTTCCGCAACTGGCTAACTGTGGATTCCGACTCCTTCAACATCAAAGGGGTGATGGGGGAAGAGAGGACTGATCCATAAAGAACTAGGCAGGGCCAGGTGCCTAAGCCATCCTGAGTAAACACTCTCCAGGCCCGGCAAAGCTTCATCGCTGGCTTCTCTTTCCATGGATGGTTTTCAGGGTATTACGAGAACTTCTCGTTACTGGCCATGTTGCCCTGCAGTTCACTGACGTGGGTGATGCAATCTTTTTTGTTTGGTCTTTGTCAGCCTCCTCTGAGTTCCCTGGGGAACCCCTTAGTCCATGTTAGCTTTCATTTATTGAGACCAGTTGAAACTCCACATGTCACATGCTTGGGCGGCCAGCACCAGCTCGGATCTCTCTTTTGTTGTCTATATTATGACCTCAAGATAGCCTTTTAGACCTTGGCTTGATGAAATGCAATTCCTTCTAGGGTACTCGCCCTCTAGTCCACCAGCCCAGCTCTCCCAGCGTGTCTCTCACCCAGGGACCAGGCCACAAATCAGGCTGCCCAAGTGGCTTCTGGGAAGTCTTACTCTCTCCATCCTTGAGACATGAGACAGAGTGGCCAAGCAGTCTCCAAGAGAACAGTGGTTGACATTCTTGGGTAATTGATAGCTAATTGATAGGGGATTTCTCTTTGCTTTTCAACCCCAAGCCATCTGCACACAAAGTGATAGTCTGAAATCCAGTTTTCCACTCTGGAGCTTGCTCATTCCGGCACGCTGTACGCAGGCAGCACAGGCACGGTTATCTTCACGTGATTTCCACAGTCCTCCTTTATACATGCGTCGCTCATCTGTTGCCCATAGCTCTTCTCCCGGCTCCATAAAGCATCCCGTCTTGCCGCCCAGTCACTGTGAGTCAGGAGTGGGGAGGCTCACGGGATCCCTACTCCAGGGGTGCCAGATCTACAGGCACAGCCAGAAAAACCCCTCCTGGGCTGTTCCTGGTGGGTGAGGCTACAAGGATTTTCCTGGCTTATTTCTTATCCATGGAGCAAACAGGAGAGAAAACAGAAGGCTGAGATAGCAGTCATGGACCATGGTGAGGAACTATGTTAGAACGAGAGGAAAGAGGAGACTGTGGAGAAAAAGAAGTAGATCCTTTAAAAGTAAGCATGCCTGAGACCACACGTTTTACTGAGCAGCAAACATGAATTCTAAATGTCTCTCTGAACTATCTGCACAGAAATCAATACACTGTTACAAAGAACAGAGAACAAATTCATCCTCTCCATGTCTTGTAAGATGCTTCTTCTAAAGTGGATTAGCAGAGCTGAAATGTTTATTTTTATTTTGAGAAAAAAAGCTACAGAAGAGCCAAAATCCTTAGCCAACTAACACTATTTTATTCCCCAAACTATGAAATATGTTAGGATGTGAAGCTGTTTCTATTAAAGGATGTGGTGATAGCTTTGTTTTTCACACACACATACACATACACACACATGTATACACATATGAAGGTGTGTGCGCATGTGCGCAGACATACACACACACACACACACACACACACACACACAGTGTATACAGGATAGAGAATTTGGCGAACTGAATGCCAAGAATTTAAAAACTATGCAAAGCATTCTGTTTCAGATCCAAGGAGAAAATAACAAAAATAAGGAACAGATTTCAAATGATTGAAGCCAGCCAATCAGCCTCGCTATCTGGAGGCCAGTAACTACCAATGAGAATAAGATTGTTACTGGCCTAGACACGCTAGTAATCTAGCTTCCTTGACACAATGTAACAGAGACTGATTATTCCAAAGAACTCCAGCAAGGGCTGATAGAAATTTCTTAGGAACATAGGAGCAAAGGAAATGAAAAAAAAAAAAAAAAGATGGAAACCTTATAGGTCTCTCAAGTCGATTGATCTGAAGGGAAACCCAATGGTCAGTCACTGTGGAGAGTCCCGACTTTACACGTCGTCTTATTGTTCCTTTTTCTGGCCTCTTCCCTTGGTGCCGTCCACTCTGATTCTTCCCCCTCTGTCTTACTCTGGATCCCTTTTCATCCACACCCCTTTCCAATCTGACATGAGTTCTCCTCACTGGCAGGGCGGTCCCCTCCAGGGGCTCCCTCCAAGGTAGGGCACATCTCCCGGATCACCTTCTGTTTCTTGGATAATTCCAAACATTTGCTTATCGTCTCCGCAGCAGAATTGAGCTCTTCACGCCCTGTCACCAGTGTGGGAGCCGTGCTAGGCCTATTGGCTGTAGGCGCTGATAAATGAGTGAGTCTCTGGCTCACCACCATATGATATGTCTGCCTTCAGGACTGTAACTCACTTATAGGCTATGTGCTTTTTCTCCCTTGTTGTTCTTTAAGGCTTCAGCACTTTGTGGCTTAAACATTTTATGCAGCCTTGGAGATGGACTCTGTTGTTTCTACAGGGGCAGCCACGAAGCCCATCAGGCTCCATCCTAGAGCTCTCCCTGAAGATGGCACGTGTTGGGCTACCAGGGCCAGCCTGTGGAGTCAGAGCCCCGGGCACAGGATGGATGTGGGCTGTGTGGGCAGCCGCCTGGGTGATGGTCGTGCACGTGAGTGCTGGAGACCCTGGCCCAATCCTACAACTCAGACCGTGCGGGAGACAGCCTGCAGTCTCAGGGCTTCGGGCAGATATCAGGGGCCAGTTTGAATTCACCTGGGATTCAGATGAAGGCTAGGGCGGTCCTTAATTTCTTCTTTTTGATTTGGTGTGACTTTCAGGACATGCCTAAGTCCCAATAGTCAGATTATTAGCATGATATAAACGCTCTCTGAAGACATGTTAGATTACGTAGTGAGTGTCCTGAAGAGACTTGCGTTTGCCCCATAGATCTGAGACGTCGGGAAGCCGGCCTGTGGGCATCGGCAGCCTCCTGAGAGACACCGATCCGTCTGCTGGTCGGAGCAGAGCTCAGGCCATAATAATAAGCCTGCCTATGCCCTTTGACTTACCATTTAGGCGAGTGTAGTTTTCAAGCTGCTCCCCTCAGGGCGTTACCCGCTGCTTTTCGCTGCTTTTGTACGTGTGTGCCCATCACTGGAAGCATTCGGAGAAGTAGGGTGGCACTGGGGTATTCACAGCACTAAGTCACAGAGTTCCCTTAACACGTTGCTGCTTTTAGTCAAATTTTAAAACACTTCACTGATTTTTCTCTCCAAGAAAGCGTAACTTTCTAAGCAGCATGAAGTCCACATCGAAGCTGGGAGGACCCGCTCAGCCTTCGCTCATTCTTCCGTCTCCGTCTTCTAGCGTCCCCCCACTTTTACTCCGCCTCTCTCACACTCTCCTCTTTCACACATGAGTATACAATTAAGGAGGGAAAACAGCACAAAAATTAATATCACTCTTAAATTGTTAATAAAACTCAGATGTGCTTCTAATTTAAGACCCAATTACAGTTCCGTTTTTAGTTTTTCCATACGCAGCTGCATGGCGTGTTATCCACACTTTGTCTTTTGCCAGAGATACTATTCGACATTGTTTTTTTTTTTTTTTTTTTAAATCTGAGACTAACTACATGTTGCCTTGAATGCTGTCTTTGAAATGGCAAACAGTCTTTTCTTTGTTCTTCACGAGAATTCTGAAGTGTTACTTACTCCTCAGGAAGTGACCACACACACACACGTGTGCACATAGGAGTGAGAGGTTGCAGGCAGCCCTGCCACGTAGAGGTGCCACCCAGTGCGTGGCCTGCGTAGACTTGTCTTGTGCATGCGCTTCACTGCCATGCCAAAGATGACCACTGCTGACACCAGCCGCCGCCCACCACTGCACCCCAGCTGCAACAACAAAAGGATAATGCATGTTTTAATAATTTCAATTGAATTCTATCAAAACATAATGTGGATGGAAATTTTTAAAGTATGCTCTTAGAGAGTCGTTTGGAATGCATATATATATATGTTGGGTTTTTTTAAGTCCAGGCTTAATTTGGAAGTTAATGGGCAAATGAATTTCCATAGAACCACCGGGTAAAAACATTTCTTTACCCATTTCTTCCAGTCCTTCCTTATGCTGGTCTTTGAGTTTTTGTTTCCTTGTTGATGGAGACAGGACTTCGCATTTTCTGAGGTAAGTGTGACTGTCTCTATTGGCTAGAAGAGGAAAGCCTGCAGCAGTGATGCTGAGCCACCTGCGATCGAGATGAGCATGCGGGAAGAGCAAGTCGCTGCCCAGGAGTGCTCCTCGTAGGTGTCCACAGGGTAGGGACAGAACAGGGGAAGTGCTCAGATGTGCAGGGGATATGAAGCTCTCAGCACAGCGCTGGACCCTTTTAACGCTCAGCACGGGCTGGCTCTCATGTCAACTCCTGTACATTTTCTGCAGCTTTCAGCTTAGAGTATGCATGGGGAGTGGTATTTTCCAGGAAAGGCTGACCATATTTTGATGAGCTATGTAAGGTGTTCTCGGAGTGCATTGCGGAAGGAGTCCTATTTTGATGCTGCTACATGCCTGTCTCAGGTACTTTTTACTCATTGCTGGGACAAAACACCTGACCACCAAAGTGAGGGAAGGAAAGCATTTTTGTTTGTTTTTTGTCTTTTTGAGACAGGGTCTCAGTGTATACTTCCTTTATTTTTAGGTTTTGCTTTTGGTACTGGGGATAGCACTCAGGACCTTGCCTTTGCCAGGTAGGCACCAATACCACTGAGCTATATTCTCAGCCCAGGAAAGGCCTATTTAGCTTACTGTTAGTACGGGTTTCAGTCCATATTGAAACCTGGCTCCAGGCAGACAGCAGCAATTCATGGTAGCGGAAAACACTGAAGAGTGGAAGGAGCAGCGGCTGTCACAGCTGTCCAGCTTCTCTCCCTTGCTTGCATGCAGACTGTGAAGACCGGAGCTCCTCCAAAGAAGTGGAGCCACTGCGAAGATCTGGGCACGGTTCTTTGCATTCTGAGGGCAGACTAGAGCGCCTCTGAGCAAGCACCGCAGTCCACCTCAGCACCTTTGTACACCCTACAAGTGCTGAGTCACCCCAGGGCGGCCCTCCCTGCGCTATGGCGCGGCGTCGCTGAGCCGACCCAGCTAAGCTTCTGACCCTCGGGTTGGCATTAACCACCACAACGCCCCATCTCCCAAGAGCAGGCAAGTGCTTGTCTTTGTTCTTTTTTCTAAGATGTTCTCTGACTGCCGCAAGTAGGAAAACTCTTACGGCTCCAGCCTGGGAATTTCTAATGTTGGTATGAAATCCGCTTTTCTCTCCTGGTGCAGCGTTTGGGTTTGCCGACTCCCAGCAAAACCTTAGCCCCTCCCTGCCAGGGAGCGTACTCCCCATCCCAGGCACTGGAAGTATTTTCTCCATTTCAGGGCAATTTAGATGTACTGATCTAAGATAAAGGAACCAAAAGACTAAATGAAGCTCACAATGTGAAAGCTCCACGAATCCTTTGAGTAGAAGACATCACAGAACTACAAAGGGGCGCTCTTCCTCCTGAGGGACACCCGGGCGTGCGCAGGGCCGCAGAGAGGGCGAGGGAAGACCATGTCTCCAAGGACTGCGATTTGGTTCACGTGGCTTCCACACGTGCATAAACAACAAACGCTGCGCCTGGAACAATAGGGGGCGATCCGAAATAACACAGGAAGCGCTGCAGTCGTTTTTACACAGAAGGAACAAAGTGTCTTTCAAATAAGAGCTGACCAATTTCAATTTTCTTTTAAATCACTTTTCACACTCTTGGTGGCAAACACCTAGGAGAGAGAAAGAAGGAAGCGGGCTTTAAGAAAGAGAAGAGGCACACAAATACTTTTACATAGAAATCAAAAAGCACTAAAATTTCAAAATGACACTCAACTCGATGAAGTCTGAAACAGATGTGTTTCATATTTGGCTCTGGAAGGTCTCTGCAGCACACTCCCCTCAGGAAGGCTGGGTAGAGAGCCCTTTCCATTTAAATCCTCCCCCATGGGAACTATAATTTATGCTCCTTCTAGTTAGATCTGAGAGAAGAATTAGGGCCATTTGTCTTCAAAAGAGTTTTAAAGCAGAAGGTTAAGCAGGTACACAGGGATTTCGGAGTAATAAAAATGTTATAATCTGTCTTTGAAGCCAAATAACAGCATCCACCTGGGCTGCACTGCGGGGCAAGTACCTCGCTTAAATACAGGACATAAGCAGATTCTTGAGAGGTGGAGTAGGTCCAAGGGAGGCTGACCAGAGACAGAGCACACAGTGCCGCGGGAGGCTGAGCCCCAGGGTTCACTCACAGTAGTTACTACTGGTCTGTACAGGGATACAAGCAGTGTCTTCGTGAGACTTACACGTGTTGCTACGTAGACTTGCATAAGGAAGCTGAAATGCCAAAGGCTGGGTGGTGCGAACAGTGTTGGCACTGAGAAGTTGACAGTGTCGTCTCGCGACTGACCCCAGATGGATAAAGTGGAAAGAGAAAACGAGGTCAGTCTGAGAACTAAGGTACGGGGTTTAGCGTCTTCACACAGGCTACACGGATCATCAGATGTGTGCTAACGGGCCGGTCCCACGCTTCTGCCTCTTCATTGTTTCTTTCTTTCCAACTAAAAATATCTTCTCATCACCGAAATTGTGGACATGACCTAGAAACTGTTTCCTGGGATATTTGCCCCCAGTAGAAGCAATGAATTCAGCATCCACGTGGGCACTGACGGGCCCTAAGTTGGAGTCGAGTTCCTTGGTGCAAGGTTGCTTCTTCCTTGGGTGCCTTGGGAACAAGGATGGCTGCAGAATTTCAAACTGGGGTTTCAGCTCGAAGGCCCAGTTGAACATGAGCTTGCATTCAGGCCGATAGCACAACGAAGCATAGTTTTCATGTTTACTCTAAGTTCTTTGGAGTCACTTCAGAAGAGGATGGTGGAGATTGTCCCAGGGCAAAAGCTCACCTGTCTCCCTGGGTGCCTCTAAGGTACAACTGATGTGGCGAACTCAACCCAGCCCCTGAGTGCAATCCCGCCCTCGGGGCTGGCGTGAAAAGCTATCTATCCACACTCCATGTAAGGTACGCCCTGTGTTGCACAGGTACGTGCAAAGGATCATGGATGTATCAGGCCAGCTCATTACAGCATAGCTCTTCACAGCACTCACAGCCCTGCAAGGGTCAGAACTGTCCTTACTCTGTGTGATATTTTGTAAAGTATTTTTTTTCCTGTCTTTAAGAAAGGTGCTATGAAGTCTTCTGGCTATAAATAATTTATCATTTAAGTGCTAAATTTTAGTAGTATGTATTTGTAAGCAAGAAACAATATGTATCAGAATAAATGAGTTCACCCTTTTGCACAATTGTAGCAATTATGTTAATCTTTATAAAGAATATAGATAAATGCACTTGTGTGCGTTAGGGCTTAGTTCCGACTTGGGGCCCTGAGTCTGTTCACCACGCTGCTTTCAAGTCTTTCTTCATCTGTACAATCGCTCACAGGAGCTTGGGCCAGGGTGGAGAGCTCCACAGGGCTGTGGCTGGCTTTCATCTGAGGAAAAGTTGTTTGCATTGAGGGCTGGGAGTGGAGCGAAAGGAAGCAGAGGCGCAGGGCGAGAAGCGCTCTCCTCTTCAGGGAAGCCAAGCCGTCAGCCCTGAGGCTTCCCAGCTACACATTGCTGATGGCTTAGTGTGGCTTTCTGCCCTTAGCTCCGTGGCATTTGGGGATGGTTGCGGTGGGTGACATGGAATCGGAGGACATCTCAAACCAAGTAGTTCTGGGTAAGTCTAAGTATCAGACGGAACATAGTATTTTATTATCTATAGTTTCTGTTGTATCTCATGAGCAAAGAGAGGAGAGGAGACTCATCTCACAATCAGATAACAGAAAGGTGTCACACTGCCAAGAAGGTCTGGGAGTTGCTGGGCTGCGCTTCCCGTGTCCTTATTTTTATTTCAAGACACAAATGGTGCTCGACAAAGCCCACACTTCCTTTTTTCTCTTAAAACTTCATTATATCTGCATTGGTCTGCGGTCAGGCGTGCCATGCCCCTCACACAGGGGCTGAGTGACCTCAGCGTAGGTGGCTGGCATATGCCGCCCTCTGGTTGGAGGAGACACACGGGCGACAGCTGGTATTTTAGCCCTGCTCCAATGTCCAGATGCAGGGCCAGCCGCCTTCCCACACAGGACCCCTGTGAGGGGACACACCCGTCAACAGGTTGGCATTCAGTCCACAAAGGTGAACTGCAAGCCCGGACCTGGAGAGAATACTGTAAAGTATCAATTCATGTGTCATTTGCTGACTGCTGTGTGAAACACCAACGAATCCTTTAAAACTTCTTTTAATAGCTAAGGCTATATATGATTTTTCCGATGAGAAACCATGAAGAACAGGCTGTGGACACATAAGTTTTAAGAGCAACTTCTGAAATTATTTAAAGTCCTGACACACTAATATGATTATGTGCCAGCACTCTGTCCCTTGGTGCTAGCGACTTTTAATCCCTGGAGATTTGTTCATAGTTTCCCTGAGGATGAAGAGTCTCTGTCAGTTCTTGAAGACTCTGCTAAAGTACCAACATAAAAAGCTCACTGTTTGCTTGGGCCTGAACATTCTCAATGGAGTAAACGCAACTTTAAGGAGTTTCCCTGGAAGAGAGGAACTGTGGATGTGCACTTGCGCACTTCTGAGCCCCTCAGTGTGGAAACGGGAGCCAGGGGAGGCTAAGTGTTTGTGTCTCTCTTTTCGAGGTCAAGCGCCCTCCTCATGGTACCACTGGCCCCCAGCTCCTCAGCGTAAAGCAAGAGCCTGGAAGCACAGTGAGAGGTGGAGCTGGGGCCTGGCAGAGCCCGCCTGCCTGCCAACTGCCCTTGAAGCATGAGCTCTGACGTGAACAGAAAGACCGAGAAGCCACGCTCGTCCTCCGGGCAGCTCTGTCTGAAGAGGGGAGTCTGCACGCAGAAACTCGGAGCCCCGTGGCAGCTCGCCCGAGCACTTCCCCTGTGCCCATCCCTTTTGCAGGGCCCCTCATGTTGTCACTGCGCAGTGCTCCCAACGATGGACGGACAGAGGAGTCACTGACGACTTGCTGAGTATGAAAGGGCCCCCGGAGGAGACGCTAGCAGTCAGGTCCAGGGGCCAAGCCAGGAAGGGGAGGAGTCTGCACTTCAAGTCCAGGATTTGACCCCAGGCTTTGTCCTTTTGGTCTTGTGAGGCCATCACTGAAACTGCTGATTGTGGCACTCACAGCCCACATGGAGTGGGAAGACACAGCCGGGGCTCCCCGTGTAGATGCTCACACAGATGGCCTGTGCAAAATTCTGAGTCATGAATTCTGATCAAAATATGCCAAAACTGGGTAAATTGAAATACAATTTTAAGTAATAGCAAGTGGTATGAAAAAAAAGTGAAGCTAGTCAGAAGATGGAAAATCTCAGAAAGGTTGGTAAGAGTTTTGCAATCTTTGGAGAAAACTTGCCGGAGAGGTGGCATCTGAGCAGAATGTTGACAGTGACATAAGAAAACCTGAGGAAAGGAATTCCAGACAGAGGCGATAATAATTATAAATGAGAATGGGATTTGCTTTCCTTTGTGTGTCTACTTGCGACAAAAGGGGCTTTAGAACAGAAGGATAAGCGTGAGTGACCTCAGTTCTCATCAGACTCTCATTTCCAACAGGTCATCTGATTTGCATGCAGAGTAGACCTAGGGGGAAGCCGAAGGAAGGGTCTGCAAGGCAGAGCCCCGCCACACGCGCCGGCGGGGTAAGCACAGAGCGACAAATGCGGAGGGAGCACATTAAGTTCGAGCAGCTGGCTCAGCCTGGCACCGTCAGCTGGGCTGGGTAAGACACTCGTCCAGTTTGAAGGCTACAGTGCTCCTACCAAGTTCAAGGTAGCTGACGCCATGTGGATACCGTGTGGACAGAACACTACTCCTGGAGGCACTGTGGCAACCGGAAGTCAGGAGAAAAGGGCCGCGGAGAAGACAAAGAGGAACAGCACCGGAGCTGGAAGAGGCCCTCACCTTGCAAGCCAAGCAAAAGAAAAACTTTAAGGAAGCAAGCTCAGTTATACCCAACCTAGAGAAATCTTGTGTAATAGCACTGAACCCAGTAGATTCAGTAAACAGAGGTCACGAGTGAACCTCCCAAGACTGAGGCTGAAAGAGGGAATGAGCTGAAGCGAGAGTAATAAAGTCAGAAATTGGAGGAAATGCAGAGACAGCTGCCAGGGGGAGGACGGGGCAGGGATCCCTGCGCAGCGGAGAGCGGAAGAATGGAGCGGAAGCACGGAGATCTGGGTACAGGCATGGCCCTTACGCACGCAAACACATGCGGGCCTGCGATCCGGCACGGGGCGTAGAGTGAGAGACTGCAAGCGATCAGCGCTGATTAGATCCTTGATTAAGCAACAGGAATGAGGCCCAGCGCGCAGCTCTGGGTGTGTGTGCGTGCGGCCGAGCCCCGTCCACTGGAATGAGAAGACGGGTGTTTACAGACATAAATGCAGTAGGGTTGAAAATGGACATAAAGTGGAATTTTAAAATTCTTTTTATTTGGGCTGTTAATGAAAAAAAAAGTAAGACAGATATCAGGGATTGTGATACACTATTTTGGGTGGCAGAGAAATAGTTTTGCCCAGGAAGTTCAGTCAAATGCCCAGGGAATGGGTAATGAAGCAGAACGTTGAGCTGTGAAATGAAGGCGCCAGGGCAGCGAGCTTGCATGCCCCCTCTTGCCACATCCAGCTGGTGCTGGGATGGAACCTGAGCTGGGGCATCTGTAGGTAGGGGACAGCACGGAGACCAGAAGGGTCAGGGGGCTGAAGGCAGGGGCAGAAATGGTCCAGGCAACAAAGCCTGTTGCGGGGCAAGGAGAAGAGCCCCAGTGGGGGCCGCAGCTCGGGGTTCCGGGGGCTCTGAACAAGTGCTCAGCAACCAGAACAAGTCGCGCGCAAGTTAGCTAAGTGGTGGTAGGGCAAGGTGTATAGAGTCAGGGTCCCCGAGACTGCTTTGCCAAGGTCCCATGGGGGCTAGGGGATCGATCAGTGGCCAAAGCTGGGGTGAAGGAGCTAGGACATCAGATCATAAGGGGCTGCATTTGCCAGGCATAACGGGGGTCCCAGCAGCGAGAGGTAAAATCCGGGACACGTGTTCGGACTTCCAGGGAAGGCGCCCTGGATCGACGTGGACGCCAGCGTCCTGCAGTGGATTGCTCACGAGAACGGTGTTGTTGCGCAGGAAGGAGGAGAAGACACTGCCCAGTGACGGGGAGAAGGCACTCGTTCTCGTAGGAGAGTCAAATTCTAAGTGGTGACCATGAGCAAGGCGGGCCCTGGGGTAAAAGGACAAGTTTCTCTGCTGAAAGATAACACAGGCATGAAGGGGAAATTTCAGCCAGAAACTTTGCTGGCATGTAACAGCGACCATATTTTTTAAGATGGATGTATGCTGTCTTATGATAACACTGCACCTCAGGTATGTATTACACATTGACAGTTGAGAGAAATAGAGCGCACGGAGGGTAAGAATGTGCTCAAGGCCTTCCCCAATGCACACGGAAGCTTGGCTTGAGCCGCGCTCTGCTCGGCCTCTGCTTCACCCGTCCTACTGCACTACTATTCAGCCATTCAACTTGCCTATGGTGTAATGTGTAATGTGGGATAAAGGTGTACTGCACTAGGGACTCAACAGGGTTCAGGACACACCCTAGAAGCAAGGGACAGCCTTCTCCTCATACATGCTAATTGATCAAGATATTAATCTTCACCACACAATTAAAATGCACAGAGCATCCTGGAAAATAAAATATATATTCAAGATATCTCTATTCCATAGCTTCTTATTACCTATGTATGAGATCACGTACCATTGGGTGCCTGAGCCTGGGGGCACAGGGGTGCCGGGAGGACATGTCTGCCCGTGGAGAGCAGAGCAGAGAGGGTACAGGAGAGGTGTGACATCTCAGGAAGAGGCAAACATGAGGGGCACTGGCAGAAAGATGAACAGCGTAATTTTTTTTTAATTTATGAATTTGGTATAGGGTCTCATACATAGCTCAGACTTGCAGTGATCCTCCTAGTCTCAGACTCCTCAGCACTGGGATTACACATGTGTACCACTATGCCTGGACTTGTTCACTAGCTCAGTACACCCGGGGGTGTGGTTGCTGCAGCACACAGGACCGGGAATTGAACCATGGTCCTTGTGCTTGCCTAAGCAGGCCCTTAGTCTGCTGAGCTATTGTGCTGGCCAAGCATGAATTTTCATGCATAAAAAAAGAAAAAAAACCCCACAGCAACAACAACACAAGGAATTGTCTTCCACTGTGTCCATTTCAGAGCAGGAGAGGATGCAGGCAGCTGTGCAGAAGGCAGCTGGAGCCGTGTGTGAGGAGGTCTGAAGGCTTGAGCAGTGGCCCGGGCTCCTGGAGAACAGTGAAGGTGAAACTGAGACGAAGTTTGCAGCTGTGGCTACGAGGGGAAGAGCAGCCGATTCCCGACTGGGGAGTGCTGGGTGACCGTTTGGTTGTACTCCTACCTGTTTCCCTCGGCGCCACCTGGGCTCAGCGTTATCCGAGGATCTTTCCAAGTGAATTTCTACTTCTTTTTGCATTTTATTAATTTTAATAAGAAAGAAATAACAATGAGACCATTTCAAAAGATGTTAGCAAGACAGTCACAATAATTAATACAGTGTATATTGTTGCCTTCATAGTAGTTGTTCAGAGTACAAGATGCAGGCATGATAGGTTTTCTAAACACTATTAGTACCAATATTTCTTCTCATTGAATTAAGACCAAGTAGTTGTATGTATAGTCCAATGGTCCATATTAATAGTGGATTATCAGCAGGACTAGCAATGCTAGAAGTTATTGACTTGAGCCTTTTACAGCTCAGCAATTTAATATGGCTTTACTTTTTATACTTCATGGTCAAACTTTTCTGCTAGGTGGTTAAGACCAAGTTAAAGCAAGACCTATATAACAGAAAAGTGTAACTTGTATCTTACAAGGTCAGTCAAATCCCCTTAGGATTTACCCTGAAATCATGTACAGTGCTTTGTAGAACTTTTGTCAGTGTCAGCCATCTGGATGAGTCTCTTGGCCATTGCTTGACCACTTTGCTCTCTGTAAAAGCCTGAGAGAATGTTTGCTCTCTAGGTGACTCTCCTTAGACATACTATGCATCATCAATCCCTTTCCTCTGTGGCCCCATAATCTTCTGGAACAGAAAATTGGGACACCACTGAGTTATAGGATGTTACAGTATAGTCTCTCGTATCCTGAGTCCTCGCTGACCTGGAAGGGCTAGAGCCAAACTATTGGCTCTCCTTGTAGCCCTTCTTTTTCTCTAAGTTTTTAGTCTACAAACCTAAGTTCTTAACCCTCCAAAAGAGCTCTTTCCCTCTTTCCAGGGCCAGCCACAAATGAGTTCAAAGCTTCTCTCGCAGGTGGTGCAGCCTTGCCACACTGCCTGAGGCCCTCGCTCCACAGCCACAGCTCCTGAGCTGGCCTCCCTCAAGAGCCCCTGGGGGCCTCTCCCCTGGTCCCCTGAGCCCCCTTCCTTCCTGAGGTCAGCTCCAGCTTGGCAGGACCTGGCCCTGGGGTCGTTCCCTGGGATGACCTTCAGTTGTGCTTGTGCCGCCTCTCAGCTGGCTGTCATTGCCCTTGTCCTCCTTGGGGCCAAAGATCTTTTCTCAGGCTCGTGCACTTGTGCTAGTGCAGCTAGTGTTGTCCTTCGCAAACACAAGGAGGATGTAAAGAAATACTTTTCAACTCCCACTGCGCTTTGCTGGACTAAGTTATCTTTGGTTTCAGGATAGGTAACAATAATAGCTAACAACAGGCATAACAAGTGGAACTATCATCTATAATTTTTTGGATTTGATCATAAAATGTTAAAAAAATTTCTGCATCTAAAATTTCATTGTGGTTTGGCCAAAAAATTCTCTTCGTTATGAACCCTATCTTAATTGGAAAATCGAATGGAAACTTCACTGAGTCTTATCAGAGATATTTATAACTCCTTGCAACTCACTCTCTTTCCACTGCAAAGTTAAGCATTCCTTCTTTTATTTGTAGCCTCTTCAGATAGTAGATAGAAGAAAAAGAAAGAAGAAACAAGACTAGATACTTTAAGGATAAATCTCCTTCCTGTTCAGGTAATATTCGCATTCTGCCAGCGAGCAAATCTGGTGTCCCTGGGCCTTCCCCGCTAGGAGGGACTTCCACCCTTAAAGCCTGCCGTCATCGTAGACAGGCAAATTGGAAATAAAGTCTGCATTGATTTCCATGTGCTTGCCATTACTACTTTTCAGAATAGTCCATTGGTTTTTTTTTTCTGTTTCTCCAATTTATGAATAAATTCACGGAGGGCTGCACAATTTTAAGAGATAACAAAGGAAAATTCAGTGTTAACTTCACTCAGTAATCACCTAATACGTTAAAATAGTTTACCTATGCTTAAGAACATTTGCATCTATTAACCTTCTAGAGTATTTTTTATTCTTAAGATGTTTGCAAGTTTTGTTTGTTTGTTTGTTTGTTTTGCTTTATAAAATCAAAGTTGAAGCCGGGCGTGGTGGCACACGCCTGTAATCCCAGCACTCGGGAGGCTGAGGCAGGAGGATCGATGTGAGTTCGAGACCAGCCTGGGCTACAAAAGTGAGCTTAAGGCCAGCCTGAACTGCATAGTGAGACCCTATCTCAAAAAAGAAAAAAAAAAAGAAAGAAAAAAAAATCAAAGTTGAGGGTCATAAAGGACTTCTTACATAATTTCAGTTTTCAACAGCTAAAGAAACTGAGAGATTTTCCTACAGTTTCCGCTAATTAGCTTCAGAGGTGCAAATGACGTTTTGTTTATCAAAACTCTCAAGGACACACACACACACACACACACCCAGATCAAGTTCTTGCCATGGCCCAGGCCAGTATGGGCCAAGAGATTCTAGACTGCCTACACAACCCTGGCTCTCAGTGAGTAGGGAGTGCAGAAGGTAGTGCATGTGGACCATGGGTTATGGTACAAATTGGCACAACGGCAAGGGCCGGGCGGCCAGCTTAGGCACTTCAGAGCAAGGGTGCCCAGGAAGGCTTGAGAGAAACAGTCTTCTTAACCTGAGGTTTTGAGTTCAAATTGAAAATGAGGAAGGGGGCGCTGAGGCTGTGGACGGCACGAGTGCCGAGGCATTAGGACTGCCTGGCACTGTGCAGTGCGGGGTCCCAGCTGGAGAAGACGTGCGCTCGGCAGACCTGGTGGAGCACGGGGAAAAGCTGGTCTCACGTGCCCTGGCCGACGCCCTCCATGCGCAAGTCCATCTTTACACCTAGAGACCAAGCGGGTCAGTGAAAGTTTGAAGGCAGCAGAACCATGAGGTTAAGTCATGATAGTGGCAAGAGAGACTGTCTCCATGTGGAGCACGTGCTAGAGGGAAGAGTTCCTGCGGGGAGTAACCAGCCTCGGAACCCGGGCAGTGCTGGAGGAAGTCAAGGAAAATAGAGCCTGGGCCCGGACCTTTAGATGTGGCGGCCCGTGAGAGGGCGGTGAGTTCAGCGGGTGAGGGACAGGTGGAAGCTGGTTTTCGTGTGGGATTACCAGGCAATGAGGAGAACACAGGCCTGAAGAGGCGGGGCACACGTGAAGAGGCGGGGCCTCATGGATATGCCCCTTGCGGGAACTGCAGCCGGGTCTCCTCCCCATCTCCTCCGCCATGATGGCACTGCCAGGCGCAAAACAGCAGGGCCACCTAACTGTGCACGGAACCCCACTCCTGTCAGTGAAAGCAAACCCCTTGCTCATCATAAGTTGATTATCTTGGTGACTTGGGTACATTTCTCTCTCCCTTCCTTCTATTGTATGCAGGCTCCCGCCCAGAGCAGGCGCAACCCTCACACCTATAATCTCAGCACTGGATCATGAATTGATCACAAACTCTGGGAGCCACACCCAGTGACCCCGTGAGGCTTTGGGGGACAGCTAGCTACAAGCCCTAGCACAGGGGCATGCTTTATAGTGCCAGCAAGCTGACTGAGACATTCTGCCCTCTTTGTTGTGTGCAATGAAGAAGAGCAAGTTGTGAGTGACGTCCGCGGGCCACGGTGCTTGCGGTTGACAGCACAGTGACCTGTGCTCATGTTGAAGCCCGCCTTGCAGGGATATTTTTCCCCTCTAGATTCACAATGAATTGGGGACAAACATAAACGACCAAAAGTAGCCAGGACAGCAGATAATTTTCATTTTTGGGGTGTGCCCTGGGGTTCTGACTCATGGATTCTGTAGGAGGTTATGACATTTTCTCGCAGCATGAGACAAGTGCAAAATAACAATGACGACAGTCAGATATTGGCGCAGTGCTTTCCAAAGGGCTTTCACAAGGTTTACCTTGCTGAATCCACACTATTGTCCCATGCCAGAGGTCATTATTGTTTCCATTCCATAAACAGGGAAGTGGGCCAGGGCGGATGACCTTTGCCAGCACCTCACAGTGAGGAAGGCACAGCTGTGACAGTGACCTCGGTCATCCGCAGTCCCATTCTAGACTCTTTCCACTCTGCGGCATTTCATTCTCCCCCAAGCCATTCTTTTTAGCTAAAAAAGTGGGAGAGGAAGATGTTATCAATTTTTTTTCCTGGTGGTTCCCCAGGCCTAGAATGGAGGCTGTTAAGAATAAGGCAGGCATGCCAGGCAGGGAACAGCCCAGAGGCCGTGGAAGCTCTGTGACACTGGAGGACACCTGCTGTATGGCGAAGCTGCGTGCACCACACGTTGTTCACCCTCCCTGAAATTTTAAACACTGAGACATAAGACTCCACCTGCCAGCGCCCCATGAACAACCTGTCTATGGCGCCAGTGAGTTAGCTGGAGGGCAGAACTTGGACCTAGGGACCCTGAGCATCACTAGGCCATAGCTCTCCCTCTAGCCAGCACTGGTACACTTGGGGACAGCCCTGGTATCTCAGCATCGAGGGGAGATCAGCCTGGCAGACAGAGCAGGAGGTTAAAGCAAAAGGCGTATCTGCTGGAGGGAGAGGCGTCCGGCAGGTGGGGTGTACAAGCCAGGGTGAAGAACTGAGCTCTAGTGATGGCCTAGAGGAAGAGGTACAGAGCAGGACCGGCGCCTTGGGTCCCTGCTCAGAGCCACCACAAAGCTCACCATTCTGAGAGATGGGGGAGGTAAGGGGTGGGCCTTGCTCCACTGGACCCTGCTGGAGCAAGCTGGAGACCCAACTCTCACACGGGAACTGTGCGGTTATCACAGGCAAGACAAGACCCCTGTGGGCCCCCGGGGGCCCCTGTGTGCTGAGTGTGGAGCACAGATGCTTCCTGGATGGCCAGCACGGTTCACTCCTCAGATCCCCGAGAGAAGGACAGTGACCTAGTGACTGGCTCTGGCGCAGTGGTTCCACCTCCAGCCCACGAGCCCAGGAGAAGCTGAGGATTGCTACAGTGTGGGCTGCTGGGTTCTGGTCCGCTGTGGTCCTGACTCCTCCCCCGGCATGAGCAGGGTGCAGGAGCATCAGCGCTAAGGGAGGAGCCATACATCCCTAGGGAGTGGCTCATTAGGATGAAGCCCAGGTGTCTCACTGTCGCCTCCAAGACATTCTCCTGCATCTTGTGGCTGATCTGATTTGTCTTCCCAGAAAGAATACACCCACACTGCTTTGCAGGGTCGTTAGATTTTTCTTGTTTTCTCATCTATTTTGGGGATTTGGGCGGTGACTGAGTTATTTACAGTCCCCAATGGTACTCGGTAACCAGCCGGGGTCGATGAGCATCCTCACTCATCCTCATTATTTTTCTGTTCTTTTTTTATCACTACTTTCCATTCTCAGGCTCCGCCACCCCAGTGGGTCACGTTTCAAAGGGCAATTAGCAAGCCGAGCAGGGAATCGAAGGAAGGTCGGTCAGGGCGCAATTCACTCTCACGGAGAGACTTCACCGGTGAGGGAGGAAAACACCAGAAGCTGCCAGCGCTTGGGACTCTGTGTCCTGTCTTTGAACTTCTGTTTCCTCAGCAGAGTGGAAGTGCCTCCTATTATTCCGAGTAGAAAGGGCCCGCTCTGCGGGGTTCCCGTCATTGTTCCAGGCCCAACTTCCGACAGTACCTTCTCCCAGAGATCCACATTGTTTCCTTTCCTACTCTACTTCCAGTTAGAAAAAAAGAGAAAAGAAGGTTCCTGTTTGTGACAGTCAGAGGTCAGGTTCTCCGTGGGAATGTTCCCGGCGAGTGCACAGCCTGCTCCAGACAGCGTTGGCTGCCAGGCAGCGTGTGGTACCTGCCGTGCGGGCCTCATGTGTATGAGCGCGCCTGCGAGAGACACGGGTGATGAGGGAAGACGGCGGAGTCGCGGCCCAGCTCAGGCCCCCTGGGAGTGGCCAGCGGCCGCTGTTCCAGCAGCATAACAGTGGCTCTTGGTGAGGTTGGGGCTGCGATGGCTAGTAGAGAGTGCTGTTAACGCTTCCAATAGCACCTACATATTTTCCAGCATTACTTTGCGACCTAAAATAATCCCATTCACAATGTAAATTTTTTTTTCAATTTTCTCTGCCTGGAAGAAAACTGGATAATTAAAACAATAAAATCCCTCATCTAACATGACCTTGAATTTGTCTACCTTGTTTTTATCTCACAATATTGAAACTTTTCACTCCATATTTAGAGTCCAAATGTTTTGCCTGAAGCAGAAAAAGAAAATGTTTAATAATGAAAAGATAATGCTTTGGTTTTAAGAAAGGAAATGAGGCACCAGCTGCCTGTTTTCTTTGGGTAACTGTGAGTGTGAGAGCCTCTGAGGTCCCCAGACCTGGGTCACAGCCCTGGTTGTGGCCTGTGGCTCAGTGGCCTCAGTCTTCATGTCACCGCACGGTGCTTCTGATCACCAAGTGGAGGCTGCACCAGTCAAGCAAATATGAGACTATGTGTTTTGCCTTAGCCTTTCAATCACAGCACTTTCAGCTCCCTGAAGGATGCAAGCTTTGGAATTCCCAGCCCCTGAGATTATGTTCTCCAAGAAGACTAATAATTCAGAGCAAAAAAAGAGAAAATAAACCAGGAGGCCCCTCCATAGCAAAAGTTAAATTATAAATGATCCCTTCTCCCCAACTGTCTGGCTGGCGTCCCCACACTCTGCCCCGAGTGGGTATGGTCACGCCACCCAAGCCAAATCACTATTACCAAGGAAGGCTGAAGACCCCCGGAGAACTGACTCGGCTCTGAAGTAGCAGCTCCCCGTCACGTGTTCTTGACCCTCAGGGGCGGAGTCTGCATTTCCCCCTCATGCTGGGATCTCTTCTGAACGCCCGGATGGCTGAGCCATGGCCACACATGTCCCATGGACACACACAGGAAGGAGGAGGATACAGAGTACAGAGGACAGCAACCCCGTGTCTCAGGGTCGTCATGAGTCCCTGTCCCAGACCTGGGACATTTTCAGATTCTTCGTGATCGAATAAAAATGTAGTGTCTACAAGCGACTACGTAGAATCCCAAGGAATGCGCGGCCCACTGGGGCTGGAGTCGTGCCTCATTTGATGTGACACTTTGATTTCTTTTCAGTAATGCTCCTTTCACCCCCAGTGCTCCCTATCAAACAGTTTCATTAGCTAACTATGTGAAGATAAATCCTTCATTGACAGAGGAACGGTGGGTGTTTCTACCAAGGAAATACGTGTTGGGGAATTTGAATGGATCAGTCTGCTGGAACAAGAGACTGCAGGGTGGCTTAGACAACGGGAATGGATTTCTTACAGAGTTCAAGACCAAGTTCTCTAATGGCCTCTTTTCTCCAGGCTGTGGGCAGCCGTACCTTGCTGTATGTGCACGTGGCCTGCATGCTTTCGAGGGCATCAGTAGCAAACCTTCTGTTCCCTTCCTCTAAGGATCCTCCTCCCAACGGAGCACCCACTGAAGCCCCTGTTCCTTTCCCTAGGCCGCACCTCAAGTCTGTCCCAGCAACCGTGAATTCAGCACAAGAACTTCTGGATGCATCTTCAGCTGACTGGTCTCCTTCCCCTCCCCTCCC
>PVJA010024315.1:0-31953 GCA_004027025.1 Myocastor coypus
ATAAGGAAATTAACTAAGTGGAAGACTATGAATTCTTGAAATTTTTATCCTGATTTCACTCTTCTATGTGAAACATTGGGATTTTTTTTTTCCCCCAGAAAATCTTATCCCTAAGCCAGGGCAATAGCTCAGCAGACTAAAGTACCTACTTAGAGAAGCCTAGTAAGTCCAGGGACCACAGTTCTATCCCCAGCATCACATGCCATGCCAGCCCTGTCCCTGAGGGCTGGCTGAGCAGGCTAGAGCCAGGGCATAGTGGTACAAGTCTATAACGACAGTGATGGGGAGGCAGAATGAGAAGAATTACCGGGAATCCAAACTACATAGGGAAACCCTGTAACAACCAAATACATTTTTTAAAAAGAAGGAGGAGGAGGAGAGGAAGAGGAAGAGGCAGAAGCTAAAGAAGAAGGAGGAGGAGGAGAAGAAGAGAAAGAAAGAAAGAAAGAAAGAAAGAAAGAAAGAAAGAAAGAAAGAAAATCAAATTGAAACACTTATAAGAAGCTGCATTCATTACTTGTAAAAATAGCTTTTTTTTTTTTTTTTTTTTTTTTTTTTTTTTTTTTTTTTTTTTTTTTTTTTTTTTTTTTTTTTTTTTTTTTTTTGGTATAGGGTCTTACTATGCAACTCAGAATTGTAGTGATCCTCCTGTTTTCAGCCTCCCCAGCAGCTGGGATTATAGTCTTACACTACCATGCCTGGACTGAAAATAGATTTTTGGACCATTCTTATGCATTCTCTCTTGGACTCCATTCTGTTTCTTTAATGAGTTGCTTATTTTATGCAACTTTTTGCTTAAATTTTTAAGTAATATTTGAACACAAAACATAATTGTCCTATCTTTGAATCAGTTGAAACTTTACTTACTTCAGACCTCTGGAAAGATCTTAGTTGACAAATTAGATCAGGGATACAAACTATTTGATATGATTAACAGCTTGAATGGGAAGAAAACTGTGAGTATCTATATGCATTTTATTTTTTTAAACTTTTTATTTATATTATGGCTGGCTCAGCCTGCCCTAGGGGTGGGTCTGACGCTGCATGTGGTGCTGGGCATCGAACCAAGGTCCTTGTGGTTGCCTAAGCTTACCTAAGCAGGTGCTTTAGACTGCTGAACTATCTAACTGGCCCCTCTATATGTATTTTAAATGTATGTTAAAACGTATTTTACATATACACACACCTACAGCTTAATGTTTTCCTACTAAATTGCTACAGAAATTTGTTTACAGCTTTTATAAGAGGAGATAGAAGGTCAGTAATACTCTTAGGAAAACTGACATATAAAACACTTTTAAAATTACTTTTGGATATTTATTCAGAATTACTATATTTCTGTTTACCAGTGTGATAGAGGCACTGAAGTTTTATTATACATTATACAGTCAGTTCTGTTATAAGGAGAAATATCCTGAAAAATTAAAACACTAGGCAGAAGACCATACTGGGCTTATGAAAAAAATATGATAATAACACAACACTTAAAATTTTGTGCCAGACAGCACACTGAAGTTAGGAAAAACAGGAGGGAGAAAACCATGCACTTATATATACTTATATATAACATAAGTATGCAGACCAAAAAGTAGTGAAAAAGGAGGGCTATAAAGATAGCCAGTATTTTGGCCCTATCCTTGCTAGGTCAGTGAGGACTCAGGACATAAGAGAATCTGTACTCTAAGTGTAAGGATGATTTAGACAATGGTCCTAAGAATCTCCAATAGGTTTTTGACACTGAGGATAGCAATATGTAATATTAAACCTATGCTTGGAATACCTGTCATTTTGGTGTTTTAGATGTGTGCTGCTTCCAATGTCATATCAAGTATTGCTATACTCTCAAATGTTTAAAAAAAAAAAAACAAAAAAAAGGGTAATAACAGAATAAAAGATAAGGGAAAATGCCATAGAGTTGACCAGCTATGATTTTGTATATGGTTAGGTTTCTAAATTTCTGTGTAAAAATGTGTAATTGTTTTTTTAAAATCACATTCTGTAGAGATTTATTAGAATACCAATGATTGATGGAAAATACTGGTTCCATGTTAAGTTTAAGGCATTTGATATTTGTAAAGAAAGTGATATTAAACTCAAGCACCTATGTTATAGAGTAATAGTATCATTAAGCTTCTCTTCTGGAGGGTTAACAATATAAGTATTCAGACCAAAAAGTAGTGGAAAAAGAAGGGCTATTAAGATAGCCAGTATTTTGGCCCTATCCTTGCTAGGCCAGTGAGGACTCAGGACATAAGAGAACCTGTATTGTAAGTGTCCCAAATTTTTTGTTCAAGGAGTTTATGGGGCCACAGAGGAAAGCAATTGATGATGTATATTGTGCCTAAGGAGAGTCACCTAGAGAGAAAACATTCTCTCAGGCTTTCACAGAGAGCAAATTGGTCAAGCAATGGCTGTGACTCATCTAGATGGCTGACACAGACAAAAGTTCTACAAAATGTTGTACATCATTTCAAGGTAAATCATGAGGGGATTTGAGTGACCTTGGGAGATACAAAAGTTATACATATTGTTGTATAAGTCTTGCTTTAATTGGCCTTAACCATCTAGCAGAAACATTTAACCATGAGGTATAAAAAGTAAAGCCAGATTAATATGCCAAGCTGTGAAAGGCTCAAGTCAACAGCTTCCAACATTGCCAGTTCTGCTGGTAACCTTCTATTATTATGGACTATTGGATTATGCATACAACTACTTTCTCTTAGTTCAATGAGAAGAAATATTTGTACTAATAGTAGTGTTTAGAAAAGTTACCATGTCTGCATCTTGTACTCTGAACAGCTTGAAGACAAAATATGCATTATACTAACAATTATGGCTGTACTACTAACATGTTTTGAAACTCTCATTGTTATTTCTTTCTTACTAAAATTAATAAAAAATTAAAAATTAAAAAGAAAAACTGCCAGGGAGATAGCTCAGTGGCATGGCAAATCCAAGGTCCTGAGTTTGACCCCTGGTCAAGAAAAAAAAAAAAAAAAAAAAAAAAAAAAAAAAAAAAAAAACACTAGGCATAGTGTGCACACCTGTAATCCATGCACTTAGGAGGCTGAGACAGGAGGGCTTTTTTGCTGTGAGTTAAAGGCATACTTGGGCTACATATTATTAAGTTCAAAGCTAGCCTGAACCACATAGTGAAACCCTATCTACAAAAACGTTTGTCAGTGAAATATCAAAATAAGAGAACCTAAGAGAAACTGATATCACAAGTTTGAATGATTTGGAAATAAATAGAATATAAAACATGGAATTTTGTGACAGTGAAACCTGAAAGTGTCACAGGTTATTATATAATGTAGTGCAAGGTTCCTGAAATTGAATGGAAAGCATTATCACCAGCTGTAGTAGGTGTAGCTCATTACACAAGGTATACAGATAGATTGGTGGTATTTGAGGCATCAGGCCCAGGGGCATACCTTTTGTGCATTTGTAGTGGATATAGTTCCCTGTACCCAGTGTATGTTGAATGAGTAAATGAATAGATCTTTTCGGAGACAAATGTTTCCACTGTGTTCCTAATTTCTACTGTATCACTCTGGACAAATGACCACCAGCTATATCTAGTAGCTACATCTAGTGTTCCTCATGGTGATACATTGTGCTCAGGTTGTTTCCAAATATATCAAATTACATAGGAATAAATCCATGTTTCCAAAACAAGTGATTTATTAGTAGAACTGAGTATATTTGAAATTTTACTTTACTGGAGAAATTTTATGTTTTTTTGCAATTTAGTTCCCTAGGCACTAGAGAGAATAGTAGGCTTAATTTTGTAGCAGCACTGACCAGTGCTTTCCTTCATTTGCAGCAGCACATATGGTAAATTATTATCATTATGTTTATAGTTATAAGCAATTTGGTAGAAAATGACAGCTAAATTATGAAGTGTTACTCTTATTTGTTTAATTTTGTAGTCTAGCTATATTTTTAAAGTAAGAAAATAAAGCCCAGAACAATTGAAGTAATCCTTCCTGATACTTAGTATTAGGCCATCCAGTAAATTTTACATATTTTTAAATTATTAATTAATTTCTTATCAATTACAGAAATTGAAATATATAACTGTCCATATTCTGAGGAATTGTTTTAGTTATATTGTCATGACTCTTGCTACTTAATAAGAAACAGCTAATAGGAAACTGAGTTGACACAGATATGAACTTAAAAATTCTTAGAAACAGAACTTTCCTAAATTTCATTCCAGGAAGCAGCTGAAGGCATATGGGCCTTAACCAAAATTTATTGAGATCAGACACAAATAGGGTAATTTGTCCAGAGTGATGCAGTAGAAATTAGGAACACAGTGGAAACATTTGTCTCCAAAAAGATCTATTCATTTACTCATTCAACATACACTGGGTTACAGGGAACTAAAGTAATATGTTCAGATGGGACTTATGAAGGAAATGAGGCCTGCCCAGCTGCGTGACATAAATTCAGGGTTAAGTTCATAATGACTATCTACTTCTTCCATGAAATAAAGTATATTTAAAATGAGTAAATATTTTGCTTCTAGATTTGATTGCTTATTACCTGTATTTAATTTTAGTTTTCTTTTTTTAAATGAGAAACCAAGCATACTTTTATGTTTTTGTCAAAAACAATTTAGAAAACATAAGAAAGGCTGTTGTATTTACCTACATTTTTGCTCTATTTTCTTCTTTCCTAATGTTCTGAAATACCATCCCTTATTTCCTTCCTGTTTAGAGAGTTTTCTTTAAGTATTCTTTTATAATGGACATACTGAAAAGAAATAGTTTTCATCTTTTAATTTTTCTTTATTTCTGCAAGATATATTTACTGGATATAAAATTCTAAATAGGCCTCTTCAACATTTGAAAAATGTCATGTCTTCCTTCTGGCCTCTGGTTTTTGGTGTTGTTTGTTTGTTTGTTTTGCGGTATGTGGGATTAGAACTCAGGACCCTGCGCTTGCCAGGCAAGCACTTACTCTACTGTGCTGTCTCCCTGGCCTTAACATCTATGTGTTGTAGTGCAGAATCCACTGTTACTTAATTCTTTTCTTCCCTTTAGACAGGCACTACTTTTGTCTTGCTTTCAAGATGTTTTCCTTTCTTTCTTTTTCATTAGTGGTCAGAAATTTGACTGTGATGTTTCTTGGCATAGATATTTGTCAGATAATCCTGTTTACAGATTTTTAATTTTTTTGTTTTGTCTTGACAAATGGGGCAAATTTTCAGGTATTTCTGTTGTCCACTTTTCTAGTCTTAGTTTGCTCTTTTTGTGGTACAAAGATGAAATGACACAGATGTTGAATCTCTTGTTAACATTTCATTTCATAAGTGCCTTTGTTGTTATTTATTTTTTCAGTCTATTTTCTCATTTTTGCTCAGACTGGATAGCATCTGTTATATTTGAAACTTATTTGATTCTTTCTCAAGTCCTCTCCATTCCTCGTTGATCTTACCCAGTAAGCTTTTCATTTTGATTACTGTAATTTTTAGTTCTAAAATTTCTGGTTAATTCTTTATCTTTTTTTTTTTTCCCTAAGGCATTCTATTTTTTCATTTGTCTTAAGCATATGATTACTATTTGAAACATTTCAAGATGATTGCTTTAAAATGCTTTTCAGATAATTTCAACATTTATGTCATTTTGGTGTTGGCATTTGTTGATTGCTTTTTTTATTCAAGTCAATATTTTTTTGCCCCTTAATATAACAAATGACTTTTAATTGTTTCTGTACATCTAGGGCATTATTGTTATGGTTTGTGTCTAGTTGTCCCTCAAAATCCTCATTTAGTCATGGTGCAGGACACCTAGAGTGAGTGATTAATTCATGATCCACTGGAATTGTGGATGATTGAAGGCTGAGATAACGGGTTTTAGTACTGCTGGGATTATGGGTGTGTATACTTTCAAGCCTGGGGCAGAGAGCCTGAATGCATTTTGAGACAGACTTCCTCTCTGTTGCTATTGTTCCTGCTACTCCTCCATTTTGCTTGTGCTCTCTGCCTCCACGATGAACTGCTGCCCTCTGCCATGTGCTAGTTTGCCTTAGAGCCAGCTGAGTATGGACTGAAAATTCCAGTGACTATGAGCTCAATAAACCTGTCTTCCCTTCATTTTGGGTGTTGGGTATTTTGTCCTAGCACTGAGACAAGAGTAACTGAGACAATTATGTTAAGTATTATTTAAATCCTCTCTCTCTCTCTCTCTCTCTCTCTCTCTCTTTCTTTCTCTCTGTATTTCCCATGTTCCCAGGCTTATATTTTAAATAAGTGAGACTTTGGAACCTTATGTACACTTTGTTTCTCCACAATTTACAATTATACATCACAATCCAAGCAATGAGCAAGTCTATTGCAGTGAATAACAGAAGTAATGGGAAAGACATCAGGAATATTTTGTGGCTATAGAAGTTCTGATGAGATTTCATGAACACACCCCATGAATCAGGTTCTGCTGTGAGCCTTCCATGTTGCATCACAAATGGGCTTCCATGAACAGTAACATAAAGCCAGTACCTTGCCCTATTTAGCAATGATTTCAAGTAGAAAGTGAATGTATGTTTACAAGAGATCATCAGCCCCTCTGCTTCGGGAGTTAGGATTTCAACAAACTCAAACTAGCAAGCAATCAAAAGGAAAACAGATCCTTTCTGCAGCTGATGCTATCATTGCCTTTGGATGCTAATGTTTCTGGAAGAACCTTGAATGCCCAGGGACTTTCAGATGCTGCTGATTATCATCTTCAGTTCTCTTCTGAACACTTCAGCACTGGGATTGCCAGGGACCTGGATGCACTGAAGCGCATGTACTGGGAGTATGTGTACCCTTCTAATGCCAGTCCTGTGTAGGACTTTGTTCTAGTGTCAAATGTTGACAAATAATGTCTTAGTAAGCAACGTTGATAAATCATCTCTTTTCTGACATCACACCTATGGGGAAGGAAGAGGCTCTGTTTCATTACTTCCACAATAGGAAATGAAAGTTCAGTGTCTCCACTTGAATTCCTTTGACACCTGCAGTAGGTGCTTCATTGCTGCTGGTTTGGAATGGGAGTTCAGTCACCCATAGGCCTCAGTAGAGAGAGAAGGAACTTCCTAGGTGACTTCTACTCATGGCTTTTGTTGTAGTGAAATTCCTGGCTTCCCCTTTTGCTTTCCCACGTACTACCCTAGCAAAGAATAATACCTCATTAAATTAGATGGGAGCTGGACTCCAAGTTCCTCATGAAGCCTCCAGTAATAATTATGAGGATAGAGGAGAAGATGAAAGCTGCTATTCAAGTTCTGGTTTCCCATTTAATTTCCCCTAAGAAATGAAGGTGGAGGTACGCTTCAAAGTCTGGTGGTAAACTTGCTGTTTTTTCTTTGATGCTTGGTAGTTCTTGTCTAAAAGTTTTGTCTGGGTGGGCTTCCTTTTTATTCTGGCCAGAGAGAACAGGTTTTTCTTGTGGATTTTTAAATTTTTAATCCTTGCTTATCAGCATGTCTGAGTTGCTGATTTCTAACTCTTTCCATAGGACAGGAGGCAAAATCAAAACAAAGCAACTTGTTGCTCTGATGTTCCTTGGACTCTCAAGTCTCTAACCAGTCTGCTTGCTTCTGTTTCCAAGACTTGTCATATGTTGTTATGGTATGTCCATTGGGCGTGTTAGCTGAATAAGAGGAATAGGAATAATTGTACTTATTCTATCTTATTTTCAACAAAAATTCCACTGCATTTATTTAATTTTTTTCTTAAATGTTAATGAAATTATTTTTTAAAAAATTTCTGATTAACATTGAACACATCTTGCTGTGTTTAATGTCATAATCCAAAAGATGTTTTTGTTTTCAGTATAAAAATTGATGAGTTGATTTAGCTGAGACTTTCTAATAGAGAGAAACTAAATGTAAGGTTCACCCGCCTAGCTGAACTGGCTAAAATAATTACATATAAAGAGTAGAAATCATTGACTATTCTGTTAACTTGAATTTTTCAGTAGATCTCATTGCTTATCTTATCTAGCAAAAGTCTAGGGCTCAAGGCTTGTTCTTTCAAATATTGCCTCTGGGAATAAATTAGTAGTCACTGATGTTAAAGTAGTAAATAGTAAGGGGACTCTCAACGCTTGATCTTAGTGGTACTGTAAACTTTTTCTTCCTGAGTGTTTGGTATCTTCCTTTGTAACATCTCTTGGGTGAATTGCCAGGCAAATAATTTGATTCCAAATTTTTAAACTACCAATCTTCTAAGTAGTCCACATAAGCTCAATTATATAAGGAATCAGTGAAGTAAAATGGTTCATAAAATACTTTATCATCTTTTGTTTTCATAGTATTTGCTGAATTTAGATAATGAACTTCGACACGAGTTTTTCTCTGTGCAGTCATTTGTGATAAGTAGTCTCAGTGATTTTCAAGAGACAGGTAATGGGATATCCTGGTGCTTTTTCCAGTTTAACCTTTAAAGTATTAGATATGATTTCATTGTATGAGCTTCCACTTTTTTTGACACTCCAGTTATGAATTCTATTTTATTGAACTTGTGTGATTTATCAAATGACAAGTATTGGTGATATTTTCATAATGTATTAGGAGGTATGTGAACTCCACTGAGGCTGCTTTTGCCAAAGGCCACAGCTACTGGCAATGTTGAACTCAATTCAGAAATCATACTGTGAGTGTAGGCCTACATGTGTGCTTTGAAAAGGCAGACAGTGACTTTTGAAAGTAGAAAGAAAAGGTGATTATTTATTTTTTCCCGATTAAAATTGTTAAGCCCTAGCGTTTTTATTTACCAATTATAATTCAGTAGTCAGTCACAATAGAAATACTGTTCTGCTATGATAAGACAAAATTTGGTTTTGTTTTAATGAAGAAAATGGGTTATTTCATATCTTATTTTCTATATGCTTCTTTTCAAAGGAAAAGCAGTTGATTATATGGGGAAGCACTTCAAGAGTGCTTCACAACTTGTGAAGTCACTGGTGTAGACAGCTGTGCATGGGTGGTTGGGACAGTGTACAGGAATGTAAACTTGATAATGGCCAGTATGTACAAGCTGACAATAAAGACATGACTCTTGGCTGCTTGCTCTTACTGCTGATATTTACCTCTTTGTGTCTTCTTTGGGGACCTAACAAACTCATGAACATTGCAATAATGGATTAAAAGGAAGAAACATAGGAATCCAATGAAGTATTATTATGTGTAAACATAAAGGGAATTAGTATCCTCACACTGCCATGGAAAAATGTTCTGAAAGATGTTCTGCATTTTTGAAGTCTGCAGCTGGGACTGGCAGCTTCAACTTTATTTGGAAGTATGGTGGAAATAAAAGGGTCATATGCCTCATAGTCTGCTGGATCGGAGTCTGATGTCTAAGAAGACTCACAGGTCATTCCTTTGTATGTTATATTTTAAGAAGCACTGTGGTAGAGTTTCTAGTAGTTTATATCATCCCAGTTGACTGACAGTGTATCATTGGATAAATTGTTAACTGGTCTGTGCTGCAAATTTATTTGTAAAATGAGATTAAGATACTATTTTTTAATGTAAATTAAATTGGTATCTTTGTCTTAATTTAAAAGCACCACACCCAAAGAGCAGCTTTACTGAGCCATTCAGATACTTCAACCACTTGTTTCCAATGATACTTAATTATGACAATGTTAGTGAGGAATCAATGAAGGGTGAGATGACAAGCACAAGTGATTGATTTGGAAGATGAAATATATGAAAAACACAATGCTATTGGATTACATAGTTTGGAAAAGAGAAAATTAAGGGATTAAAACTCAGCTTATATTTCCACCCACATGCATGGCCTTACATAGCAACATAAATAGTTCATATAGACAAATACGAGAATCTAAAGAATGGAATCGTGTGTAATGAAATTAATAGGTTGTGGAAAGTGTTTTTTCTTTTTTTTAATGTATTTGGTACAGGATCTTACTATACAGCTAGGACTTCTAGGGGTCCTCCTATTTTCAGCCTCTCCAGTTATAGGCCTGGACAGGCTCAACATATCAAGGACTGGGGCCTTCGAGGCATGTGGTGCTGGAGATCGAACCGCACCCCTGCACTTGCCTAAGCAGGCGCTTAGTCTCTGGAGCTCCATCGCTGCCCCTACATGGAAAGTTTTAAGTTGTAACAAGAACAAATCTTTTGCTTGAAGATAGTGAGCAGAATGAGATTACTCTTCTTTAAGGAGCTTCTTAGTCTTTTCTTCCTGGCTGAGGCTGAGAGGCTTCACAAAGCATTATTCATTCAATTTCAGTGATCACCTTTCAGGGTCTAGAGCCATTGGTATATATCATTAGGAATTTCTTTTTGAAATTGGAAATCTGCAAGTGTTATTCATTGTTATGCAGTATGCCTTATAAAGAAACTCTTGGGTTAAAGAGTGTGATAACAGCTTTTTCTTTGCAATGCTAGGCTATTTCCTGAAACTTTTTCAAAAGGCTGAATTGACTTAATGCAGCCTTCCAAATAGGGAAAATATTTCTACTTTGGATCTGCTGAAGCTTGGTGCCTTTAAATAAAAGATAAATATTTAAGCAGGTTAGAAGCAAGAGAAAATGTGTGGCTTTAAGCAGAAATGCTTTTGCAACCTTGTCTTTGATGTCCATGGTGATTACTCAAAATGTGTATTCTCCGGGAGGCTGAGGCAGGAGGATTGGTGCGAGTTCGAGACCAGCCTGGGCTACAAAAGTGAGCTCAGGACCAGCCTCAACTGCATAGCGAGACCCTGTCTCAAAAAGACAAAAAAAAAAAAAAAATGTGTATTCTCTTATTCCTCTATTGTGTGAATAGGAAGCTATAAAAATTATCACGATTCAATATATGGTCCATTCATAGTTTCTTTTTTGCATAGAAACTTTTAAATAAGTGTTCTTACCTTAAATTTAGAAAAGTAACCATTGAGGAATAGCCATAGATTGGTGGTTAAATGCACTTTAGCCAGCACCCCCACTCTGGGTGGCCCCAGTGGGGAAGGCCAGTCCCACCAAGGGCACTGTGTGCTCAGGCCATGGCGCAGATGACTGAAAGGCTGACTGAGGGGCCCTCCCTGGATGCCCGTCTGCCCAGACCTCTGCCTGGGCCACAGGCTGCTGCCTGAAGCTGCATCCTGCAGCTCAGGTTGCTTGGCCAGCTGCCAGTGGCCGTGCAAGGGGGCTGAGAAGGCTCCTGCAGTCAATTCACATGTATGAGGAACAGTGCTCACCTAGAGAACAGCTGCTCACAGCCACCCAGAGGCCTGTCTTGGTGGTCAGTGTCTGTTCCTTGACCCACCACAGTAGGGATGAGCAGAAGGGATCAGAGGAGGAATATGAGATGACAGAATATGCAAAGCTTGTTTTGTTTCCTAAGACAGGCACAGGATCAGAGCAGATAGGTCCTTTCTAAACCAGGGACTGCTTCCTATATTCTGGTCACTTTCATGCTTTCTCTGCCCAGCTCTGAGCACTTCGAAGTCCTTGGTTTTTTGTTTTACTTTTTTGGCTTTTTTTTTTTTTTGAGATAGGGTCTTCCTATGCAGTTCAGGCTGGCCTTGAGCTCACTTTTGTAACCCAGGCTGGTCTTGAACTTGCACCAATCCTCCTGCCTCAGCCTCTTAAATGCTGGGATTACTGAGGTGCACCACCATGCCTGGCAAATTTTTTTTAATTCTAAGGGTCATCGTTTTATTTTCTTTTTAGCATTTTTTGAAGCTCATAAAGTTTGAAATTTTAAATCTGGTAGTTCGTTGTTTCGATTATGTTCATAAGTGATTGTCTACCTAATCATGGCCACAAACATACACTTTCATTTTTTCCTCAAAGAGAAATAATTTTAACTCTTAAATTTAGATAAGTGGTTCATTTCATTTTATACTTCATGACTTGAAGTAGGAATTCCTTTTTGTGTGCCTAGAGTTATTTTATTTTTCAGAACTAAAGAATTGACAGGTAGATTCTTCTTGATTGAGGTCATTATTCTACTCTTTGTGAATTATTCTTCCATAATTGTTAGGGTTATACATATATTATTTTCATCTGATGACCTAATGTTCACCTATTCTCTTACCAAATTTGTTTACTGTAATCTGAAAAAGCAGTACTTTTGTATGCAATTTAAATCATTATTTTTAGTTTTTTCCCTTAATTTTCAATCTTACCTCTTCAGCTACAGTATAGAGAATGCCAAGAACTTCTAAGTCTCTATCAGAAATACCTGTCAGAACAGCAGGAGAAGCTCTCTGTATCTCTCTCAGAACTTAACGCTGCTAGGATGCAAGAGCAACAGGTAAGCATCTTTGTTCTTATCCTTTAATGGATCAGCAAGATATCAGAAGCATGATTTGCCTTTTAGGTTAGTTGCCTTATAGTGTATGATATTGTCATACGTTATAGCAGTATAAAATGTGACTGAGTGCTTGTCTTTTACTCCTTTTCTTTCTTTTTCCTTTCCTGTGCCTGCAGCTAGTATTTAGGGATGAGAACTTGAAGCAGGCTGTGGGTTAGTGGGGAACTCAGTTTGAAAACACAGTAGGAATCATAAAGAAAATGCAGAGCTTGTTGCTTAATGGAGAAGATCAAGTAGACTATTTGTTATTCATTGCCTCTTTGGAAAGCACTGAAAAACCTTTTCTAGTTTATGTTTGTAATTCTTAGAGTGCAAATGACTAAATAACATGTCTAAAATTTAACTGGAGAAAGTTGGAACATTTTGCATTTTATGTATATGAGGCATGATTTTTAAAAACTATTTAAATTTTAAAAGTTTTACTTATTACATTAAAGTATACATTGCCATTAATCTCCTTCATAGTGTCCCTTGTTTTGAACACTTACCCCTAGCTTGTCTCTTTCTGAAGCAGTTCTAGAATTCCTTTTTCATTAGTGTCTTTTATTGTACTGTCTTGGCTGCCTTGATATCCTAATTCAATTTAAGACATCTACCTTTCATGGTCATTTTGACTTTGAGAAAGAGCCAGAAGTCACATGATGCCCCAAAGGTAATTGAGGATACACTGTAAGTAATGTTTTTGTAAGCCTTCTTTTCTGTTAGATGGCACTCGATATCATACAATTTTTATCATATTTCATAAGAATATATAATAGATATTACAGTGTATAATATGCAGTATACAATTGCACAGATAAAATATGAATTGGGCAGAGTAAAGCTACTATAGTTGATTGTAGCTTGGTGCCTTCTGCTGTCTTCTGTTCACCATGAGCTATTTCTCCTCTATAATATACCTATGCCATGCCACCCTTCATTGGAGCCAGGTGATAATAGACTGAAACATTCAGAACTGGTAAAAAAAAAAAGTGGCAAAAAAGATAGCAGCTGATGGTAATATGTCTTTTACTATAATACAATTTTAAAGTTTAAACAGTCATATTTTTCGCTTATCTCTTATATGTTATATATTAATCATTTAGGCATATGAGTGCTCAAATATAACAACATGGATGCACACATATCATCAAAGAGTTTAATAGATAATCAAAACTCTTTAATTTGTAGTATGAACAAGCTCTAAAGATATTTCTTGGGGGCCAGAGACACAGCTCATTGTCCTGAGTTCAATCCCCAGTACCCAAAAAAAAAATAAAGGTACTTCTTGCAGAATAGGAAGTGATACTTGCTGTCTTTTTTGTATATTCATATCAGTATTTTTCCTTGTCATTATGAAGTTTTGATAGTACTATTAGCCTTTTTCTTTTGGGCAAGCTAAAGAAAATTGTAGTATAAAGTTCAAATTTCTGGTCATTGGTTTCATTTCATATTTCTGCTTACTCTTGTATGACATAGCTGCATAGAATGATACAAAACTGAAGGCAAGAGTCTGGTGCAGGAGACAGAGAAACTTTTGATCTAGTCTTATCACTTAAAAATATATAATGATAGTCAGAAAGTAGTCATACTGGTACTAGAAAGGAAGCACCAGTCAGTGAAAGAAAATGAAAAAATAAACAAGAGAAAGTTAAATCAACAAACCAAAGAAATAGTTGCAGAAAGCACTCTAAAGACATTTGGTTAACCCATTTTCTGTTTGCTTCTGAAATTAGGGAAAATAACAAACTTAGTTTGTGATTTAAAATTAGTGATTTCAGGTTTCACTGAGATCAGTCATAGTTAACATTGTGTTTCTTAACCTTAACCTTAAGACACAAAATTGAAATGAAATAGCACCAACTTGGCAGAAAGTTGGTTTTATGGCTTATGTGTAGACAGTCTCCCAAAGCTTCATGTGGTCATAGGTGGGTCTTTTCTGAGGAGGCTGGATCTAGAGTATGTGACAGTCAGATTGATTTATGTTGCAGTGGTAGCATTAAGGACATTAAGATTAAAAGTGTATGATTGCTAAATTAGTCCACTAATTGGTTTGGCAAATATCCAACCCAAGTAGCATAGATAAAATATGAATTGGGGAGAGCAAAGCTACTATAGTTGATTGTAGTTTGGTGTCTTCTGCTCTCTGTCTTCTGTTCACCATGAGCTATTTCTCTTGTATAATGTCCTTTGCCATGCCACTCTTCATTGGGGCCAGCTGATGACAGACTGAAACTTCTATAAACTGTGAGCCAAAATAATCCTTTCCCACTTTGGGTGTTTGGTGTTGTGTCCCAGAAACAAGAAAGGTAATTATGACAGAATTTGATACCAAGAGTTAGGTCATTGCTATGAGTGTACTTCACCATATGGTTTGGGAGCCTTTATAATTGGCTTGAAGAAGAGTTTGGTAAGGTTCAGAGATGTGGGGTGAAAAAGCAGCCCTTGAAAGCTTTAGACTGTATTGATGGGAGATTTTGGTCAGAGTTTGGAAGACCAGAATGCTGATAGAAAGATTCTCATAAAGATCAAGTTTACAAAGTTTCTGTTGGAAAGGGATGCCCTGGCTGTTGGACTGCAGATAATGATGTGTGTTATGCCTTAGCCGAAAGGTTGCATTTTGTTCATTGCTAGAGACTTTGCCTGAGACTGGGACTAAGGGTGCTTGAATAATCCTGCAGAAGAAATTTCAAGACACTTTAATGTTGAGACAGTACATGACTATATTGGAAGTTGTAGCTGGATCTGTGTTGAGAATCAAAAGCAAAGAGCCAAGAAAAATGATTTAAAACATTTTGAGGTTGGATAGAAAGGAAGCACCAGTAAAGCTACAAAGTACTAGGATAGAATAGAGGAGATCTTGATTGCTAAGAATGAACAAGAAAATATGTCCTAAAGCTACCATAGAAAACAGCAGGACTCCACTTTTTACAGCCTCAGAATTGCAAGAGTGAAAACTACTTTGAGAAGAGAGCCTGAGAGCACCATGTTCTGGAATGGTGGCAGCCTAGGAAAGTTGATTGTTGGGACTCGATCCCTGTATCCAAGAGAAAAGGAAGCTGAAGTACTGCTTCAGCAGACAGCAGGCCTTGTCATCATCTACATGGTGCTGAATTCAGGTGCATATAGAATGCAAGTGTTGTGGTGTTTAGAAGGCTTCTACCCAAATTTCAGAAGAAAACCTAGGAGGGCAGGTAGTGTTCCCTTGAGAGTGTATGAAGTTGTGAGTGTAAGTTGAAGGTACAGTAGAGGTGATAGAAATTTGAAAAATCTAGGAACATGGATCATCAGAAGAAAACTTTAAGGAGGGTATAGAGTCAGCCCAGGAGAAAAGGTATAGGAACTACAACTACCAGCAGAGTCACCCAAGGCCTTAGGAGTTCACATCGTGGTACAGATTGCTTTAGATGTCAGACACAAAATTTTAGGACTTAATGTTTGCCCTATTGGATTTTGAACTTGCTTTATTCCTGTCTTAGTTCAGTTTTCTTGCTTCTGAGACAAAATACCTAAAATTCAAAGTTAGAGGAAAGGTTTATATGGCTTACACATCATAGACATTCCAACCCAGAAACAGTTGGCTCCAAGGAAGGGTAGCATCACAGAAAAGTGGGCACAAGGCAGCAAAGCAAGCAAAGGACCTTAACAGCTTTTTTTTTTTTTTGCCCCTTTTATGCTCTATCTTAGTTAGCAGGAGTAGGAGAGTGCCAGACTAATCAATGGAGTGATTTAATAATCATACACCCTTAATCTTAGTTTCACACACTCTACATTTAGACACCTTTGAAAAAGCCCTAACTCTGACTATGAGGCTTTGGGAAGCAGGAAACATCTAGACATAAAGTATAACAGTTCCCATTCATTTCTGTCCTCTTCTTTGTATCTTTTGGAATAGAAATTTCTATTTTGGGTCATTGTATGTTGGAAGTGCTTAACTTTCTTTTGTTTTGCACAGGAATTCACAGCTAAATATTTGTCTTCAATCTCAAAGAAGACTTTGGAATTAAACTTTTCAGCAATGCTGAATCTGTCAGAACTTTGGCAACTCTTAGATATGATCTGAATGCCTTTTACTTAAGGGAATTTGCATGAGTCTGACATGCCAGAAGCAGAACGTTATGGGTTGTGTCTAGATGTCCCAAAAAACTTCATGTGGTCATAGATGGGTCTTTTAGAGGTAGCTGGATTTATAATGTGTGACACTGGGATTAAATCATAGTGCATTGGTAGGATTAAGGACACTAGGATTATGCATGTGTGATTACTGAATTAGTCCACTTGCTGGTTTTGCATTCACCCCAAGCCAAGTAGCCTAGATAGAAAATAGGCAGAGCAGAAGGAAACTTTTGCTTTCTGTCTCTGTTCACCATCGTTTTTTTTTTCTGCTCTGTGATGTTCCCCTATAGTGCCACCCTGTATTGGAGCCTCATACCTATGAACTAAAGTCTCTTAAACTGTGAGCTGAAATGAACCTTTTCTTCCTTTAGCTATGGGTATTGGGTATTTTGCTGAGGAATGAGACAAGTAACTAAGACAATTGTCCAGCTCTAAATAGAAAGTATACCTTCAAAGAGACACCTTTGAAGTTTCATTTTGATCTAATAAAGAGAACATTGTTAAACTGTTTTCAGCAGGTGTCTAGTGATCAAGTTTTAGATTATGGCTTATAATCAAGGGAAATCATACTAAGAATTAAAGGCTATTGCTAGGCTCTACCATTTAAATGTAGAAAAGTATTCTTTTTTTAGTGTCAATAGGAGATAGTCACTTTATTTTCTATGTTATGTGTTTGTTCTTTGTGATGGGTTCTTTAAGCTGTGTGAAGATGACCTTCTCTTCTTTCCTCAGTAGAATTAGTAAATTTAGATAAGCCTGCTTTACTGCAGTAAGGACACCATTGTGTTGACTCTGCCCTTGAATGGGATTACAGACCTGATTCTCTACCCTTGTTCTTTGAAAGTACATGCACATTTAGCCACAGATAGGCTGTGCTCATCTGGATGAAGCAACTTTCTTACTCCTTTATAATCATTCTTTATTTATTCATCTGCTTTAACATGGCTTCCTTTAAAACAAAACATCCTGTTCCTTCAATGTTTGTATATCCAGAATCTAACAAGGATTGATATAATATTTTTAGATTTTATTTTTATTTAGTACATGTTTATATATGTACAATAACACATGTTAGATCGTTTGATCCTAACCCAATGAAGTAAGATAAGTTCATTTCCATTTTACAAAGGAGGAATCTGAGAGATGGTATGAGTGATTGAGTCAAGTAATAAAGTTAGCAAGTTATCAAAGCTAAAATATGAACTCATCAGTATGACTCTAGTTTTATGAAGGCAAGAAAGACAGTTTAAACTTGAGATACCTAAAAATTCTTAAAATTTTTTTTCATGTACCTTTACTTCATAACTATCTTTCCTTAACTCCTAATAAGTTTTTGAATAGCAGAATACATGCATGTTAGAGAAGGGAAAGAACTATTTCTTTCCTTGTAACAAACCACTGATCATGTCAGGTAAAACATAAAATTTTATTCTCAAAATAACAAATTTTAACTTCATTTCCAGTTTTCATGTTGTAGGATGGTAGTCCATTTTTTGTGATGCATTTATTTGACTTTGATTTTTTTTTTTTTTTTGTGTGTGTGTGTGTGTGTGTGTGTGTGTGTGCTGTCATCTGCTCAGATTACATCCTACAAAGTTTCTTTCCTAAGTCTGTGCTTTATGAAGTCTACTTTTCCACAGTTTTGTTAAGTCCACAGCCTAGCTTATGATGTTATATCTTCTGCTTCTGCTATTTCCTTGGAAATAAACTGGTTCATCTACAAGGTACATTTTGTTTGTTTGCTTTGTATCCTCCTTGCATTTCTCAATGATGAATATATTTTTCATTCATTTTATAATTCATTCAGTTTTACAAGTTCTTCATTATGGGTTCAACAAGACATTCTTGTTCTGTTTAGACTGAAATATTTCATTGATATGTGCATCACTTCATTAGCTCAATAGTGTCTACCCATTGCATAATCTTAGTATTAGATATAGAAGGATATAAGGATATAATATAGCTTTGGTAAATGTACGATATAACTACATATAAATGCTATTTTTATATTATAAATCTTAAAGTCATCTTAAATCGTAATTCATATGACTTCTAAGTTTGTTTTATTTAATACAATTTTTAAAATGTATGTCTTCAGTGTTGTTTCTTTAGAATTTTCAATAGCTTGTCCTAGTCTAACTTGAAAATATTGATGTCCAAGCTTTACCTTACTAGTTTTCTTTACCCTGCATTATTATAGCAGTTATAATGAAATATCTTTACAATTTTCTTGGGATTTTTTTTTCAAGTGTATTTGGTGCAAGGTCTCACTATACAAGTTGGACTTGTTTTGATCCTCCTATTTTCAGCCTTCCGGCACTAGGATTACAGGTGTGCCTACCATGCATAATCTCAGTGGCCTGCTTAGTGTGCCTGGGGGTGGACACAACACAGCCTTTGGTGATCTAACCCTAGGGATTTCTGTCTTTGCTTTAAAATAAGTAAAACTATCACTTTTTTATATTACAATAATCTTTTATTATGTATCAAATTGTCTTCAATATAAGTTACAACCTGATTAAATTTAGTAAGACAATTTTTATATGATCTGAAGAGAAACCAGAGTTGATAAGACAATTTTTATCCACTTAAGGACAAAAAATTCTCTTTATGTACAATATCATTTAGTTTAGAGTCTAGCAAATATAGTACCTTTCATTGCAGGATTTCTGCTTAACAAGCAAAAATGCACTGGAAAAAAATAAAAACAAAAACTAAAGCAAGCCAAAACCCCCAAATCCTCTGCTACAAATGTCAATATTGAATGAATCATTAAAAAAGACACAGAACTTCTTTTTTAGAAATGCAGAATGAATACTAATGTTAATGGCAAAACAAAAACAAAAACAAAACAGCCAACCATCTTCAGGGTTCAATTTTGCTGCTCAGAGAAGTATGCTGACTCTAGACCATTCCTTGGTCTCTGCAGATCACACAGCACAAGATCATACTGAAGATCATGCCAAATATCGTGACCACAGCAATGGCAATGCCCACCGCACTGATGATGTGGAACTTGTTTTTGAAGTCTTCAGTGGCCTGAGGGCAGGGCTTGGTTTTCAGGTTGTCCAAGATGCTATTTTTGGGGCAGATGTCCTTGATAAACTGCTCTGTGCTTCCAATTACACCACAGCAGTCCAGCACTTTGTGGATGATTTTCAAGGTTTCCCTTTGGGGTTTGTCCTTCCACATTCGAGCTTGTTATAGGTGTTGATGTAAAAGTTCTGGAGGCGCTTAAAGACCCCATCCTTGTGGGTAAAGCCCCAGGCAGCTGCAGCTACTTTAATACCAAATATCACCAAGAGGGAACAAAAGAACAATCCCAGCATGCACTGTGACTCCTGGATGGCTCCACAACAGCCCAAGAAACCCACCACCACCATGAGGACCCCAGCTCCAATCAGAATGTAAACTCCTGTGTAGAAGCTGGAGTTACTATTAGAGTCCTGCTCAAAGATGGTCTTCATCTGGGTGTCAAATTGGAGCCATAGTCCAATGGCAAGGACAGCAATCCTGGCAAGCCAGAAGATGAAGTTAAACCCAAACAGCAGGTATTTGATGCACTTTGAACCTCCTTTGACTGGCATAGTGTGGGCTGGACGGGCCTGGTGCTGGACTGGGGTACGACCAGGGGAGTGTGCAATGGGGACAGCGAGGACCTGGCACCAGGATGGAGGGGCTAGCAGCTGCGGTCTGTGGCTGCACTTTTAAAAATGCCACTCCTTACTCAAACTATCACTTTTTAAGCTATTGGATAAAATAGATATTGAGGAATTCATGCTCTTCTGATTTGATTAAGATGTTACCAAAACTTTCGTTTTCCTCATGATTACTTATTCCATTTCTTTGAATATAGAACTGGGTAATGTATGGTCAGGAATCTAAAGGAAATAAAGATAAACCATTGCCAAGTACATATTTGATGTCTTGCAGTGATTCCCACCACCATTGTTCCTGTAGCTTTATTACAAGTCTTTTGGTAGTGCTTATGATTGCAGAGCCTTGGAATTATTTTATATCCTATGTCTATTTTCATTAATTCTTAATTTTTTTAACTTTTCTTTATTTTGTACAGAGTCTCACAACACAGCTCAGACTATAATGATTCTTTTGTCTCAGCCTCTTCCTCCACATGGATTGCAGGCAGGTGCCACCACAACCGGTTTTGGGGCCACCTACCAGGGATTGCGCTCAGATCCTTGCACTTGCCAGGCATGTACTTAGACTGCCAAGCTCTCTCCCCAGCCATCATTAATTGTTTGGCTTAAATTTTCTATAAGTACCAGCATATAGTCATATATTAATAAAGCTCCTTGTCATTTTAGGTCTAATTTTGTTCTATCTATTACTGTATTTTAATGTATAACATAGATGTAATTTTGCTTCATATAATAAGCTACATTTGAGTTGTAACACTTTGCTAAAAGAAGTCCTAATGTTACTGACAGTCTAAGAAACTTCACAGTGCTTCTAATTCACAAAGGAAACAAACTTAAGGTGTCATGGTCTTTAAGCTCTTCACAAAACGAAAGATTTATAGGAAAAAAAAAAAAAAACTACCAAAAATAGTATTAACAGTATCTTCCCTTTAGCAACAATGGAAGATAGCAACAGTAGAATGAACTATTCAAAGATTTAGGCTAAAGTACCTTTTGAAATCAGGCATAACTATTATTCAAAAAACTGACACTGATGAAAAGATGTTCCCAAATGAATTAATTGCTAGAATATTGGACTTGTAATGAATCCTAATGAAAGTCTGTTCAGATAACGCGCTGGCAAGATGACTCAGAGGTCTAAAGGGCTTGCTTAGATAAGCTTAGGCAACCACAGCGACTGCAGTTGGATCCTAGACACCACATGCTGTGCCAACCCCACCCCCAGGGCAGGCTGAGCTGGCCATAATGTAAAAAATAATAATAATAAAAAAATAAATAAATAAAGTCTGTTCAGATAAAAGAAAGTAATGTGAAACTGTGACTAAAATTTAGAAGAACAAAAAGTACCAATAAAGGTAATTATGTATTTCTTTCTTAAAGTTAAAGGTGTCTGAGTAAAACAATAATTAGAAACTATATTGGTGAATTTATACTACATAAAAATGCACTGTACATCTTAAATGGTACAGTGCATTTAAATGGTAGGAAGAAACTATATTAGAACACATTTACTATATATTTCTGGAATTAAGTATGAAACTTGCACAGTGAAAACTACAGGGAATATTACCTTTTGGCAATATTTCATTTAAACAAATTTGAAGTGAGAAGTGAAAATGGGTTTCAAAGTTCATGGATTAAGGGACTCAAATATAAAATGACACCTTTTCCAAAGTTGATCTGCAGATTTTTTTATGATCCCTATCAGAACTGTAACGGATTTTGATTATTTCTTTTTAATGAAAATTGATAAAACAATCTGGAATAGCCAAAACAATTTTATGAGTAAAAGAGTAAGTCAGAGACAGGGGAGGAATTCAGCATATCATTGGTGAAATAGAAGGCACTAGAAGCCAAGAATAGAACAGCCAAGGTAAAGAAACAAAATAGAGGGGGAGGGCATTTAAGTCCTACATACACCAAAACAACAAAACACAAAATCCACACCTATATACTGTCAATCTGACTGACCATAGGGAATGCATACATAATTCCTAATTAGACCACATCCTACTGACACCTTCAATTCAAGAAACCAAGCAGAAAACCTAGCCACACCTACCTGGTATTCCAACCTACAGAACTGTGAGCTAAAAAAAAAAAAACAACAACAACAACAACTGTGAGCCAATGAGTCTGTGTTATTTTAAGGCACTACATTTGTAGTGACTTGTAATGCAGAAAGACAACAAATCTACAGTGTGCAGCAATGTACTGCCATTTGGATGAGTAAATCAGTGGAGTAAAATTGTGAATTCAGAAACATACCTGTTCAACAATGAAAACTTGATATTTTTACAAAAATGCAAAGGCAATTAAATGGGGGAAGGAACAAGTTTTCAGCAAGATATGATTTGGTGGACACAACAACAGATATTTTATGAACAAAAATTAACTTTACCATTATTCTAACATTCAGGATACTTGCCTTGAAGCTGATTTCAGATACTACTGTTTTTGCACCAATTTTTACTAACTTCTAAATAATTTGATTGCTAATATGTTTTATGAATTATTACATTTATCATAGTTATTTATTCATATAAGTACACAAGTTTCCATTGTTATAGATCAGTTGCTAGTACTGTGAGAAAAGGGATCAGTTTCTGTTTATTTATTTGAAAATGACACATACCTATCACAGATCATCAAATCAGGCTAAACTGAATAATAATGATTTCATATGAAATCATTACATGTATGAAATCTTATCTGAAATTTTGAAAAATATAATTCTTATAATTGTGTACTTACTGTTTTACATTCTGTGTTACTTAAAATATTTTGACTTTTTTATTGCAACTGCATAATATTCTATTAGATATAAGATGGTTCAGTTATTTAGTATAGTAGGCAATTAAGATTCACACTGGCTTTTATATTTTCAATCTTGTAAATTGTTCTTCCACATTCCTTTCTGTGCCAGAAGACTTTAATAAATATCATGCAATCTAGTTAACCTCAAATACTAGTAGATATATTTTCTTTGAAAAGGGAAAATCTTAAGATTTAAAAGCATGAATTTTCCCCCACCTTTGGATATCCGACAGGGTTTTTGTTGTTGGGTTTTCTATTTTTTATTTTTTTCAGTCTTTCAAGTTTGGGGAAGTTAAAAACAAAACATCAACCTTGTTTCCATTATCTATTGTAATAACAGTCCACAACTGAACTATGTTTAGCTGGATGCCTTTTGCAGATCTCACCTGTGGTCACTCAGGGCTGCATATAACTACAAAACCTGTGGGCTATGGCTCTGTCACTGCTGAGCCTCTTTTTTGCAGGCTCAAGGCCTCTTTCTGGATGTAACCTCTGCAGAGGAGCCAGACAAAATAGGTGTTAGACTTTTCCAGACTCTGTGGGCCCCCAAAATGTAAAAATGAAACTATCCAGGCATTTAGGTAGAACAGACCCACGACTGACAAAGTGTTGGTCAAAATGAATAATTTGGCGTGCCTAAATTCAAGGGGAAAGGACATATTGTAGGTATAGTTGTTGGAAGCCAGAAGTATAACATAGAGGCACAAACAATATCTGATAGTCATTTTAATTTGTATTCCTGACATGAGTAGTAGAGTTGAATATCTTTTCATATGAATATTTTAATTTGCCTTCTTTCTTTCTTTTTTAAGTATATTTGGTACAGGGTCTTGCTACAAAGCTCAAACTCACAGTGATCTTCCTGTCTTATCCTCCCCAGTACTGGGATAACAGGCATGCACTACCATGTCAGGTCTCAGTGGCTACCTTAGTGCACCTGGTGGTGGGCTGGTGCAGCATGTGTTGCCGTGGACTGAGCCCTGGTACTTGTACTTGCCAAGTAGGTGCTTAGACCATTAAGCCATCTCTCCTGCTCATTTCATTTGCCTTTTCATTGAAGTATCTTTTTTAGGTTTTTACTCACTTCTCTTTTGAGTGGTTTCTTTCTATATTAATTTGTAGAAATTCTTTATGTAATCTGGATGTTGGTCTTTTTGTTTTCTTTATATGTTACAAACATCTCTGAGCAGGATATAGCTTATCTTTACTGTCTTTATGGGGTTTGGGTAAATGGAAGTTTTTAATTTAAGGGTAGTTGAATTTATCAATCTTTTACAGTTTGTGCTTTTTGTGTCCTCCCTTCCTCCAAGGCATAAAATATTCTTGTACACTGCCTTCTAAATGTTTTATAGTTTGAAACTAGCCATATAAAGAGCCAGGGGAAAAATGTTCCTGACAGTGGGAACAGCAAATACCAACTAGAAGAAAGAGGCACTTAAAATTAATGAAAGTTAAAAGCTGAAGAGGAACTCTTGCTTCAAAATGCAGTAATCTAAAATGAGATATGACTCTAAGGAGCTGAACATTTCAGAGGAAATTCTTTTGACCTGTACACTGAGAATACTCTCAAGCATCTGGTTTAATGACCAGTGGCTAACATCTTACATTCTATGTATCTATCACACATCCTATTTCCACACTGACAAATATGTATATATTTTCTGTTTGTAAGTTTATTTTTTAGAATAAATCTATCAACAAAGCTTGGGTGATCTAATCTCTGAAAAGAATACTAATTCCAAAATTATGGTATAAAAAATGATTAGGTTGTTAGAAGTAGATATTTATGAGGAATGAAAGGAGGTGTTGGATACTGGTTTTACTGGACTCTTTCATGTTTCTGATTCTAAGAACAGTAACATCTATTTCACCCAGTGTGTGTTAGAGGTCAGATGATAGCCTGCCTTATCTAGGCAAGCTCTTTGAGAACATTTTTTATCTGGAGTTAAAGATTTGAACCTGTTAGGATATTGCCTATGTCTTAATTTGGACATGAATATTAGAATTGCCTTCTTTTCCATGCCTGCTTTTCCTCAAATGCAAGGAAGCCACTTTGAAGTATTGGAGTGAGGCACTGACATCCCTTGATTAACTTCTTGCCTGTTACTGCTTTACCCTCTTGCCTTCTACTTCTAATAAGTTACATTAAAAAGCAATAGAGAGTCCTTCAGGAACTGTTTTTGTGTGTGTAACTAGTGTGACCCATTGTCCTCTGTTTTCATTGGCTCAAACTTACCTTTCAACTTACCTATAAAAATATTTATTATTTTGATAAATATTTAAATATACTTTAATACTTATGACTTAGAAAAGAATGTTTTTTTCTTCCCTCTCTTTCTTTCTTCCTTCTTCTCTCTTCTCCTTTTTTCTCCTTGCTTCTCTTTCTTGCTTATTAAGATCTTCTTAGTTTGGTTTGTGGGGCTACCTTCTATGGCTTTCATGAAAGTTATCCAAGAGGTATATACTTCATAAAGTGTTTCAAATTATCTCACATTGTAAAAAGGAAAAAAAAGTTAATGTAAAAACTACTAGTTTCTAGTAAATTATGCAAAACATTCTTTTATTATTGTTAGTTTTTTAAAATTCTATAAACTTTATGGATGTTATCTATTTAAATTTATAACCTTGATTTTTAATGGTATACAGGTGAAAAGTTGAAAACAAGACTATCTGTTCTTTTTTTTTTTTTTTTTAATGTGACCGAGGTTCTAACTCATGGCCTTGCACTTGCCAGGCAGGCACTTGTGCCATGGAGCTATCTCCCCAGCCCCAAGACTATCTGTTAATTCAGGCACATCAAGCATATGACAAAGATCCTGACACAAAGTGAGGATTCAAGTTTCTTAGGGAGTTTTTGTTACTATTCATAATGAAAGCTGTGAGATTAATGTCTGAATAATAGTAAAAGACTCATATTTATTTCTGTGCTTTTGTATTGTTGATCTGTTTGCTTAACGTTTTTGAGAATAGCCTCTGTTGCTAGAGTTTTTTAAAAAATAACACCAGTTCTCTTCTTCTGGTAGGACTTTTTATGGTTCTAAATATTACCTTCCATTTCAACTCCATTTAATCCTAAAGAAAGGATACTTGTATCCCAGGGAGTGCCACAGCAAATTGCTTTGAAGAAACATACACTTTGATTGCTACTTCTTAAACTGTATCTAATTTGGAAACTTTTCAGATATTACCAATAAGGCAAAGATAGCTGGACATATTTCAGTTGCTGAGATGTTACCATCAGCAGTACCTCCTTGCTGGCTGGCATTACTCATAGTTGTAAAAGATATGATCCTGTGCTAAAAAGACAGGAGGTTATTGTAAGGTTGGTGTCTCACTCAACTTCCTGTTACTGTGACAGAATACCTGAAGTCTCCTTCAAGGGCATATCCCCATGGCTGAAAATGGCAGGAGGAAAAGAACAGAGCATTAAAGACTTTTGGGGACAATATCCAAAGGTCTAATTTTTATGTGAAGGACAGAAAAAAAAGAGAGAGATACTTTAAAAAGAAAGAAAAAACAGAAGTATAGCCAGTTCTCAAGAGGAAAAAAAAAAAAACTTTGCAAAATGTACTTTTGAGAAATAAATTTTCCTTTTTACAATCTTGGAAGCATGTGTAAAGTCATATTCAAGAGTGTCATCTTAAAGAGCAAAGCAAAGCTGTCTTGACTGTAAGGTACTAAAGCTTTGCCTGGCAGAGAATGCATATTTGGGTATTAGTCATTTATCTATGTAATATCCATCTTCACACCTGAATGTCAGTCTTACTGAGAATAATAGTTGCTAGCTACATAACTGCATTACTACATTATTCTCAGAGAGGACAGCACTGGAACATAGCTCTAGCTAGTGAGATGTAAGTTGCTTCTTTGGCTCTATGAAATCTCATTATGGTTACAGAGACTGTGCTGGAATTACAAGCATGCACCACCATGCCCTGACTCTGTCACTAGCTCAGCACGGTATGGCATGTGGGACCAGGTCCCTGTGCTTGCCAAAGCAGGCACTTAGTCCACTGTGCTATCTTGCTGGCCCACCCCCAAATTTTCTAACAAATATTTCAATCCATTTTCTTGCCGTTATAGGAAGTCATATACTAGCAAAAGATGCAGATTGTACCGTAAAGATCTTTAATTTAATTAAGCAAACTATAATGCATGGCAGATTATGTAATAGCTCAAAGTTAGCATAAATTAAGTCAAACTCTTGTTTTCCTTCCTAAACCTGTAGCTACCTCATCCACCCAGCCAGTACTTTGCCCTCACATTCTTCCTATTTTTCAAGGAAAATGCCTTCATAATAGATTTATCTTTTTCCTACCTTGGATCTATTCTATCACCAATCTAGCCATTTTTCCTTTCTAAATAATTTGTAACTCCTACCATTTATCATCTTGGCCCTTCTCATCCTAATCTGGGTGTATTTTTCACCTAGATGTTTACACAATCACTAAAAACCTGAGATTGTGGAGATAATGGCCCTGGTGTCCTACTCAGAAAAGTAGGAAACACACTGTTAGTATCCACACTACATATATGAATCTCAGAAGTATGCTTAGTGAAAGAAGCTAGGTAATATACTATATGAGTTCACTGTCATATGACAGTCCAGAAAAGGAACACTGTAGAAACAAGTCAGGAGAAAGTCAGGTTCTAAAGTTGGGGGAGAGGTCATTACAAAGCAGCAGCCAGTATTTTTTGCTATGAAACAATTATTTAGAGAAATGAGTGAGTCGCAGGTGCTGAAATTGGGATAGCTTGCTTATAAAGGAGAAAGGGGAAATTTTTATCTAAGGGAATCATGTATGGTTCTAGAGTCTGAACCCAGGTCCTCATATATGCTAAGCATATATCCTATATGACATGTAGAGAGTATAGCTTCAAAGCGAATCTAGAATGTATGATTTGATCTCAAATGTAAAATTTGATTTCTCAAATATTACAGTTTAATGGAAGGTAAGATGGAGGGGTGGTAATCCAAGCCTTGATAGTGAGTACATTGTCCTAATTTCCATTAATAAATATATGTCTACTGTAGATGAAAGATTTACCTTGTTGGTAGGAGTTCTGTAAGCCAGAGTAATTATACTGTCTCTTTTTTAATCTGTTTGTTTGTTTGTTTGTTTGTTTGTTTCTTACAGGGTTTTGCTATACAGCTTGGACTCATAGTGATCCTTTTGTTTCAGCCCAGCCAGCACTGGTATTACAGGCATGTACCATCACACCCTATTTTGCTGCCCAGTACAGTGTGCTCTGGGTTCCAGGGCCAGCATGGCATGTGGTTCCAGGGATCAAACTCGTGTCCTTGCACTTATCAGGCAGGTGCTTAGACTGCTCAGCTATCTCCCCAGTCCAAGAGTAATTGTACTCATAAGTTAATAAATATGGTATAGTCAAATATTAAACTCTTATATCTTAGCATATATCGAAGCTACTATCTATATTACAGTTTCTGTAATACTATTTTTATATTGGTGCTGCAAGTTTGCAGATGTATAATAATATAAAAGATCTGTGAGAGATTTCTATGTGAGGGAAATGAAATGATAAACTGTCCAGTTTATGTAGAATCAGTGACAAGTATGTAGTAGAACACAAACTTTTCTCTTAGCCATGAATTCCAAATGTTACCTTTCAGATGGTATTTGGATCACTTTTCTTAAGCAAATGACACACAGGCATCCTTTTGATGTCACCTGCTAGGACTACTTTGTACATGGACAAATATGCATTCTTGTTTATACCTGCAACATATATTTAGGCATGAATTCAGGTTGGTTCATTGAAAGCTAAAGCTCCATAGAGAGGCATTTTATTCTGTGAACACAAATCACCCCACTGTATATTGCACTGTGCTTAAGATTGAGCCCAGGTCCTAGTGCAGTGTACAGTATTCCTAGCCCTTAAGTCTCATGCTTAGTTCTTCCTTTTGTCAGTGACACAATATAAGGCTCAATGCTAGCAGCACTTTTATATAAAAAATAAGCAGTTTTATTTTTAAATATATAAATAATGATATTAAATTGTCTCAGAATTTAAATGTCTAGACTTTGATAGATTTTAACTTTTTAAAAATAGTTTTCTCAAATTCAGACTCAAAATTGCTATCTTAAATAAACTAGAGTAGCTCTTTCGTCTTCATTGCAAACATCAGACCCTAAACAAACCATGAAGCTGGGCAGCGCACTGTTTAATTTTCAAATTGGATTTTTCATTATGTGTTATGATAACTTTTTATTTTTATCAAGTTGCTTCTCAGCCTTCTGCTTAGACTTAAGAAGATTTATGGCAAATGATTTCAGTGCTTATTTGGACAAACAAATGCAATAAATCAGCTTACTCTTTCAGTAAAATGTTATTAATAGAATACATTATTCTGTTCAATATTATGTTATCTTTAAAATTAAGCAGAACATTAGTGGTGATGAAACCAGTTTCCATCAATACATTCCTGTAATGAATCCTATTGTACAAAAACTTTTCTTTTTAAGGAGGAAAAATGCCGTTAGCACAAGTACTGACTTTTGATTCTAGAAAAGCATTTCACAACTTCTAAAATCTGGCAGCATTTCTTTGCATTTGTTTTCATGTTAAGAAGATAGTTTTATATATTGAACCCTACCTGGACCTAGGTGAGGTTTTATTTGTAATCACATGGATAAATTATTGGAATCCCATCAAGTTAATTCCAGTCTACCACACCTGGTGCCACCCACAGCAAGAATAGACACTGAGGTGTATCTGTAGTATGGGGAGCCATGGGGTGCTAGACCCACACATCATGACAGCTGTCTGGGTTATATTCATTCATCAGGAAAGGAGTAGCTTGATGATGAATGACTTGTGAGAACGGTGGAAGTAGGTGAGTGCTGTAAGCTAGGCTAGGGAGGAGGCCTGAAATCACCTCTGCAATGTGCAGAGAGAAGGATAGGCAGAAAGAGTAATGTGTGTAACACAACTGAGGCAGTATCTGATGTTTGGAGTCCTTGTGCTTCACCCCTGATTAATGTAATCTTTCGAACCCCAGGAAGTCATACCCTCAGTCTTAAGGCTAGATCCCAGCCCACTGCTTCGAGCACTGGCTTTTCATCCCATCTCCTCCAGGCTCACACAAAGGAGCAGCTATCTTCAAAGACTACCACCAGCACCTGTGCCAGACCAATATGATATGCATGGCTTAAAGCCAATTGAAGTGAAAAGGAAAAATCCTAGACAGCTCTGTACATATCACTACATGGAACTAGTTTCAGGCTCAGAAAAAATGGAGATGATTGCTTCTCTGTCAAGGAGAGTCCCTCAAGTGGTTCTCCAGTTTTAAGCAGGGGGTTGTAGCTCAGTGGCACAGGGCCTGTCTAGCAAGTGTGAGTTCCTGAATTTGATTTTAGATACCCCGCCCCCCAAAAGGCAGTCTCTTGGAAGTTACCTTGAAGCAGTTATTGCATAAATGTTCTTTAAATGATTTTTTGTTTAATTGAGAAATTGGATACTTGGCCTAGAAGGAACCCAACTATGTGCCTTATAAGGTCAGAGGAGATTTTAAGGAACGTAGGACCTGTGGTCACACTCAGGATTGTAAGAATTGCTAGATTCTGTTCTGATCTAATCCAATCCCTGCAAAATATCTTACTAATAAAAATAAGTGATACTCAGATATGGAAGATAATGACTTACATTCAGAGCTATCTTCCTGCCTGTGCCTCCAGAGTTCTGGGATTGCAGGCATGTATGACCTCACTTTTATTCAGTTTGTAGTCACTTCTGAGGTAATGAGGAACGAAACCAGTGCCTTGGACATTCTAGGCTTTCACAGTTTTTAAAGGAAGTTTGTGTTACACTTTTCTGGGTTAGCAGTGTAGTTTCTTGCTCATCTCCTGTTCATCTTCTTTTTCTCTTACCACCACTTTATAAGTATTTTATAATTTTTTAAAGTGAGGAACTGCTCTTTTCTACTTCTGAAGGTAATACCTTTTTAAAACTTCTACTAGGATCTATTGGTAAGGTTTTGTAACATAACAATATATTGTTTTATTTGTGGACTTTTCTGCTTTAAGGTCAGGAGTTTTTGGCTTTATGAGTTCATAGCTTTTTTGTTCATAGTGTTAATTAAATATTCTATTCTTGAGTTAATCTGCACTTTCTGACACTTGCATTATACTGATACAGAAGTACTCAAATGTTACTATTCCTCTCCAGGGCCAGTGAGATAGCTCAGTGGACTAAGCATCTGCTTAGGCAAGGGTAGTGACTAAGGTGCGATCCCTGGCACCAAATGCCTTGTCAGCCCCACCCACTGGGTGTACTAAGCTGGCCACTGAGATTTGGCATGATGCGTGCCTGTAGCTTGTAATCCCAGCACCAGAGAGGCAAAGATCAGGAGGATCATTAGGAGTCCAAGCTGTGTAGTGAGACCCTGTACCAAATACATTCCTCTCTAGCTTTTATTTACAGACAAAACTGTAACAAGAACACGTCTTTGGGATGCATGTAGATATTAACTCATTAGTAATTAGGTTTCATTTTTCTATCTTTTAAGGGAATTTGAAATTTTTCACAAAGCACTGTGCAATAAAGTAGGCTTAAGAGATATGTTTCATGAAGATACCTTTCCTTCACTGGAGTCAAGTTTATTTTTGTTAAGCTTTAAATGTAACTCTTATAAGGAAAGTTCAGTAGAGTGACTTGCCACTGTGAAGAAATCTGAATTCCAATCCATGTGCAGTAGTTTACTTCTAGCCCAAAACCCAAGAGTCCAGCAAATACTTCTTTTTCTCCAGTTCTTATTTAAATCATACTTTTATGATTTTGGCCTTCAAAATTAGTACTCTTTTCAAAATTCCTATTCTATAACATTTGAGTTTTCTTTAATTACAAAGTTAACACTGAGCATAATAAAAAATTACTTTCTTTTCCATAAATTTTCTCATTTAAAATTTTAGATTATGTACCCTCTTCTCTATTATATACAGTTTCCTTAAGATGGCAAAAAAAAAAAAAAACCCATTCAATATTATGATTCCTATAGGTTTCTTAATGTGCATGCATGCTCTTACCGAACACTTTTTTGTTT
>PVJA010024316.1:0-32010 GCA_004027025.1 Myocastor coypus
AAATTATAAAGATTAGAGCAGAAATCAATTCAATTGAGACAAAGAAGGCGGCTCTGTACCTGCCTAGATGGAAGCTTAGGTTAAGTGATGAAGGTGCTATTGTCTGAATGCTTGTGCACCCCCCCCCAAAAAAAATGCATGTGTTGTATCCTAATTCCCAAAGTGGCAGTATTAAAAGGTGTTACCTTTAGGAGCCTATGTGTTCATGAGATCATGTTTTCGTGAAGCAAATTAATGCCCCCTTAGAAGATGCTCCTACTACCAAGACGTAAGAGGGCACCATCTGTGAAACAGAGAATGAGATCCCACAGGGCACTGACTGCTGGAGACTCAGTCTGAGATTTCTCAGCCTCTCTGATTATGATGAATAAATTTCTCTTCTTTATAAACTAGCCATTTCTGGGGAGATTTTGTATAATAATAGCCCAAATGAACTAAGATAAATGCCAAAACAGACATAGCTCAATAGTTTTTAGTCTGTACTGAGAATTGGTGAAGCCTAGGTGGCAAGGGAGTGAACCAGCCAGAACACAGGTAACCTTGAAAAACTTTATCAGAAGCAATCTTCTCATGTGCTCCTGAAAAACATCCTACAGTGCTGGACCCCATTGGGTAAACTGAGGCAGAGAGTACCATCAAAACACCACCCTTCTGCACCTTCCACCCTGCATGTATAAGCTACTGGGCCATGGCTTTTGCTTTGTTTAGTAGAACTGTTATTTTCTAGATTTGGCATACAATAAACACCACTAAGAACCTAATCGGTCTTTGTATCTGGTAGTAAACTCTGCCCCTTGGTCATTCACACACCATAGAAACAGCTTTCCACCTTTGGCATCTCTGTGGTTCTCCAGCTGTGCACCTGCTGCCTGTAACCAGGCTCTCCCAAGGTGAGGGCAGGGTGGTGCCTGCTTGCTTCTTGGCAGAGCCCAGAGTACAGAATTGATTATATAATTCCCAAGGACATTTGTCAGTGGTAGACACCTGGGAGGCACTTGACAAAGCACTTTAACCTGTGGAACTAACAACAGGCCACTTTCAACACCATTTCCCCACTTGCTTTGACTGCAGCACATACTTGCTGAGGTCCTGCTCTGACCCAAACCCTCTGCTAAGCACCTAGGGTACAAAAACAAGGACCAACAGGGAGCTGTTGAATTTGACTGAGGGAGAAGCTTAACTCTGGATTAGGGTCATGAAAAAAGAAGCGAAAACATAGGTGTTCTAGAGAGATTTCCGGGGGCTAAAGCCAACCTTCTTTGAGCAGGATGGCTACATAATTTGTGGTGCAGTTATAGTTTTTAATTTATGACACATGTTGCAGCATGAAAATGTGAGGTCAATTGTTTCAACACCAGGCAAAGTTTTCCTCTTCCTGGCTTTGTCTCTTGATCGTCCCCCAGACTGCAGCACCATTCAGACCACTACAGAGGGTTAATGGGAGTCCTTGGTCAAGTCAAGCATGAAGGACATTTATAGAAACTCAGATGCAAACCCTCACAGGTGCCTGCTTCCAACCACATGGATGTCAGCCTGATTATCATGGTTATTATTATTATTGTTGTTGTTGTTGTTGTTGTTGTTGTTATTGCAGTACTGGGGATTGAACTCAGGGCCTTGCACTTGCCAGGCAAGCACTTATTCTACCAGCCCTCAGCCTGGTTACCATGCACACAGAAGGTGCTGAGTCAAAGGAGGAGCACGTGTCCAAATTATCCTGGGAGTGCGGTGGGAGAGCGGTAACCCCATGCTCACACCACCATCGCAGTGGGCTTCCCTGCACAACACAAGTTCAGAAGCTTTCAAGTAAGCAGCCACAGACCATCAGAGCTCAAGTTCAGGACCTTTCTGAGTGTAGGGCCTCCGTGGCAACTCCCAGTGGCACGAAGTGGCCTGAGGCCAGCCAACGTGTCAGACTTTGTGACTCAAAAGTAGGTGAGATATAATTCCTACCATACTCACAGAGATAAAGCAGGAAAGCAGAGGGCCACTTTTGACGCTTAAAGGGAAATGTGGCAGATAATGTGAGCTCAAGGGCAAGCAGGGACTCTCCCAATAGCGAGGGCGAGGAGGCTCCCAGCAGATGGGAGGAATGGCATTTGCAAAGGGCTCAAGCTGAGGCGAGAGGAAGCAGAGTACAGCTGCAGAAGTGCAGCTGCAGCAGTTCAGAAAACTGCTGTGGGAAAGGGCTGAGCAGAAATGCAACTGGAGAGCGAATGGGACAGGTCACAAAAGACCATGAGGAATGTCCTATGGGTTTCTTCTTTGTTGATTTGGTTTGGTTTTGATATGGAAATTCAGCACATGGCTTTGTAACTGAAGTACATCTCCAGCCCTTTTTATCTTTTATTTTAAGACAGTGCCTTCTTGATAAGTAGCTAACTTGCCCAAACTGGGCTAGTACTTGTGACCCTCTTGCCTCAGCCTCCTGAAGTGCTAGAATTATAGTCATGTTCCAGCATGCCCAGTTAAATTTCTTTTTTAATTTACCCCAAAGCAAAGGGGAAATGCTAAGAAGTTTCAAGATAAGAGCATAAGCAAATGTCTCCATGGCAAGATCAGTGTATCAGAACTGGTGACCAGAAGGTCAGCTAGGAGACTGGTACAGTACTCTAGTGGGACAGCTTGCAACCTTGGACAAGCAAAACAGCAATGGGATTGGAGAGATATACAAAGGTCAAACTGTGGGATCTGACAGACAACTGAATATGTGGGAAAGAGAAAGGGTCACAGCAGAGGTCACAGTCCTGGTCCTGGACCATGTGGCTGGTAACATCATTCCAGGAACCAAAGACCCTAGTGTAAGGGGTGGGTTAGAGGTAAAAAGAGAAAAACTCAGCTATCTGTGTTCTTTTGTAGTCCACAGGAGACAGCTACCAGGGGCATTTGGTGGACACTGTGGTGAGGTCCTGGATGCAGGGCAAGGTTCTGGGGGTTGGTAGTATTAGTTTTTCGTCTAGCATATCCTTGATAATTATTGTGGGCTGAATTATATCCCTCAAAAGATATTGGAGTCCTATCCCCGGTGACCTGTGGATAACGGCAGAGTTTGTGAATGATGGAATTAAAATGAGAGCATCAGAATAAACTGAATCCATACACATTTGCCCTTATGAACAGGGCAACTTTAGACACAGAGACACAGAGACAGAAATGCACACGGGGAGAGGACTAGGAACAGGAAGGCAGAGTGTAACACCCACAAACTGAGAAGCACCAGCTTGCCAAAAGCCACCAGAAACAGGAGAGTCCCCAGGAATTAATACAATAGAAAAGTGCTGGAGAGTGCAACAGTTGAGGGAGCAGCCCCCTCTCAGGTGAAAAGAAACATCACTCAGGCTTTTGAGCAGATGTCTGGAGTGTGCACCTGGAGAGCGGCTGCTCTGCGAAGCATCTAGAGCATCCTCTAGAGCATCCTCTAGAGCATCCTCTAGAGCAAGGCACAGGAGAGCACAGCTATAATCTAGGAGGCTAAGACAGACGGCAGGAGGATCCAAAGCTTGAACCCAAACAAAGCAAGTCAGAAACTTAGTAAGACCTTGCCTCAAAAAATAAAATAAAATAAACATAAAGAAAAGACTGGGGTTATAGTTCAGTGCAAAGCTCCTGAGTTTCACTCCAATACAAAAAATAACAATAATAATAACTCCTTCCAGGAAGACAGCAAGTCATCAGCCTCCTCCACCACCTACTATTTATTTTCCTTTCCAGATCATGAAAAGGTTCAAATTAACTTTAGAATCAGACTCTCCATTGTCAACACATCAAAAGCACAGTTCCTGGAAGATGGCATGCTATGTACTGGGGCTCTTCCACCTCTAGGAATGCTCATCCTTCTCCTGGCACACTTTTACTTTCTTTGTTTCCCCAAATCTGGATTTCCCACGGGCCATCTCACCTCCCCGAGTCTGTCTGCCCTCCTTCCTGGCTGGCCTAGTAATTCCCATCATCTATCTCCATGACTGATGAATAGAAAGTTAATCAGAGTGCAGTCACCTGTACCTTCGACTCATGGACTCATTTTGAGGTATCTTAATTGAACCATCTCCCGGGGAAAGATGAACTGGAGATAACAATTGGGAAGGCTTGTACAAAGGGTAAAGATCCGAGCCTTCTAAAATGAATCTATGTCAAAGTGAAATTACAGGAACCTTAGGTTCACCCGAAGTCATCCCATTAGCCGGTTATTCACTCAACAAATGTTTACCGTGCCCAGCCCATTCTGGAAGCTGGAGGAAGTGTCTTGCCCTCAGAGCTCCAAGAATGCAGACTTGGGGCTGTCACTCCCCTCAAGCTATTTTTCTCTGCCTTTGACTGGAAAAAAAGGTGAAGACCATTCAAGAAGGGTGAGCCTGGGGTAGGCCTCCTTGGGACACCAAAGAAAGAGATGATAAGCTGAAGAAGTGACCCAGATTTGAAAGCGCCCTCTTCATGGGGTAGCTGCACCTGCTAGACAGAAACAAAGATGATCAACACAGACACCGGCGAGTGCGTTCCAAACTGATTCTCTTTGTGACAAACAGAGCTGTAAGGCTCCAAATCTTGCTCTTCCTTGTAGGCAGTCTAAGTTCTGTCCAGTGAAAATATGGACATTAACAAAGCATGCTCCTCCAGGACCAACCCACAGAGTTTCCCAAACATTGTCCCCTCTCTTTCCCTATTCAGCAGGCATGGTCAGTGTTGTGGTTTGAATATGAAGTGTCCCTCAATGATTCAAGTATGGAGGGCTTGATTTCCACTGCAGTATAGTTCAGAAGGGGGCCTGAGATCATGGGTGTGTTCACCTCATGGGTGGACTAATCTGAATGTCCTAATAGGAGGTGACTAGGGTTGTGATCTTCAAAGGTGTGATGGATTAACTAATGATCAACTGGGAACATCGAGCTATGGTTCTTTTGGGAGGAGCTCTGGTCCCTACCTTGAGCATTGCTTCCTGACGCAGTGAAGATCCTTCAGCCTGTGAACACAGATCCTGTGGGCACAGATATTCTGGCTTTCGCTACTGACCTTTGGACCTTCCCAGGGCAGATCCTTTATATCCTTTAGATAGACTTGCATGAGACATTACAGGCTCTAGACCTAGGCAGCTAGACTCATGCAGGACATTGCCATGGGACCCAGGCTGGATTCTTTGGGTCTCTGGTGTGTGGACAGATCTCCCCCACTCTTTTGCATTTAACTTTCTGGGTAAATAGTGTAAAATAACCCAATAACCCAATAAAAGTATACATCCTGTTTTAAATCTTTTCCCTTACATACCTGTCTATAAGGGGGGGGCATATTCTTATCCCCACTGTTCTCTCTCTCTCTCTCTCTCTCTCTCTCTCTCTCTCTCTCTCTCTCTCTCTCTCTCTCTCTCCTCTTTTCTCCTGGCTGCCATGAAGTGATCAGCTTAGCTGATATTTCTGCCTTACAGCCAGGCGACCATGAACTGAAACTTCTGAAACCATGATTCAAAATAAAACTTTCTTCCTTTAAGTTATGTAATCAGGTATTTTATCCTAGCAGCAGAAATCTCAGTAATAGAGCCACAGCAGAAACTGAGAAGGGGTCCTATGCCTAGGGTTCTAAGAGGCACCCATGGGGGGATCCTGATAAAGCACAATCCTGCATTCCAGGCCACTGGTGACCACAGTGGATATGAGATGTTCATCTTTTGATTTCAGGTGTTGGTTGCAATAGTTCACCTTCTCCAAGTAACTCACGGAGTATAAGGGGAATGCTCCCTCAACTATTAGCCTCAATACTTCTTCAGTTAGGGTATAGCTAGAAAAGACATGACCTGCTCAGAAAGGGTAGCAAAAAACAGCGGCTTATCTGGGGGAGGTGGTGCATACCTATAATCCCAGCACTCAGGCCAAATGATCACACACATTCAACCCTAGCCTAAGAAACTCAGTGATTTAACAAGTCCCTGTCTCAAAACATCTTGTTTCATACTTTAAGGGCTAGGGATATATCTCAGTGTAAGTGCCACAATAAAATAAAAAGAACAGAGTCTTCCTCTCATTAGGAGAAACCTTGTCCAGTGTCGAGGTAAAGCCAAACTCTGAGCTGCAAATTGCATTTTTCAACTATTTCAAAGAGAAAAGAATCCATTCTACCTCCCTGAGAGAGGAAAATTAAGAGCAGGGTCTGCAGTCTCCAGAGCCGGGGACTTCTTTGACTATCCAACTCCTGCTCAGAAATCGTTGGTTACTGAAAATCAGACAAGAACTGAGATCAAATTCAACTAAAGGTAATTCCTGGCCAGTATCCGTGCTCAAGAAGAATAACTAGTGAAGTAAATCAGGTTCTGTTTATTCTTCTATGGCATGTAAAAATTACTAGCTACCTTCAGCAAGGCTATGTATCATTCTAGATGTCAGGCTTGGAGAGTGCTCATTTAGCCAGGGCCCCTGCTATGAAATGCAACCCAGCTGATATTCAAACATGCATAAACATCATCATTTGCTAATAGTCACTAATGGCTTTAATCACAGAATAAAACAAATCAATAATTAACCTTAGCAGTAGAAGTGCAACTTGGATTCAAAAATAATGAATTCGCTAATGGTTCTTGCTGCCATTAGTACATACATGTCAAGGTAACTATGCAGAAATGTGCCCATTTGTAAGTACTTAATCTATTCATAAATGATCAGATTATGGCTCAAACTGAGATATGTCTTAAAGGAAGGCTACAAGTAACAGATCCATCAAGGTGTCACTAATTTATTCAGAAAACTATAAGCTTCTCTATAAAGCCACTTATTTACCTCCTCTTCCTGCATTATGCCTGATAGATGCAAAAAGAAGATGGAAAAAATAGCAGAACCAAGCCCTCTGGGTTATGAAGCCCAGGTTCCAGGAGAGTAGGTAATTACAGCAAAAGCATGACAATGGCTATACGAAAAGGTTGCTTTATTACAAGGGCCACATGCAGACAGAGGCATGTCTCCTACAGGGACGCCTTGATAAAGATCATGCTTTCAATAAAAGATATGACAAGGGACTTAGGCCTCCATGATGAGCATGATTTGCTGACTAGATGAAGGGCAGAAGACTAGGAATAAAAATCAAAGGAACATGATCTGTCCAGGACAGTGCAAATATATAAAGAAGGTTGTAAATGGTTCTTAGTTGGTTTTTTGTTTGTGTTTTATACAGGGTCTTGCTACACAGTTAAGACTCATAGTGATCCTCCTGTCTCAGCCTTCCCAGCGCTGGGATTACAGGCATGCACCCCAACACCTAGTTCCAGAGCCAGCACAGTACACCCAGGGTCCTGGAGCTGGCAGAGTATGTGGTACCGGGGATCAAACTCAGGACCTTGTGCTTGTCAGACAGGTGCTTATGCCATCTAGCTATCTCCCCAGCCTGGCTCTTAGTTTTGTAAGTATGTATGTACATGTGTTTTGACAATGAAAGATACTGAAGGACTGGTTGACCTATAAGTAATTAAAACAAGATATATTGGCATTAAAGATTGTGCTTCTGTGTTTGTATAACCAGTAAAAATATGCTTTGCTATTTTTCTTTTTTAAGATAAGATCGCTTCATGTTCACCAGGCTTAAGTTATATTCTCCTGCCTTAACTAACATCATAGGCAGGCACCAAATGAACAGGTTTCATTTGAGCAAACATATATTTATCCTGTTTGTTTTACATCATCAACAATTAATCTGAATGCTCAGATGATCAAAGAACTTCTAGAAGAGATAGGACTTTAGCAATGATATGGATGAGAAGGTGGCAGGTTCTACACACATTCTGATCATATTCAGCTTTATTTACATGTGAGTATGATTTGTTTTTTGATATTTTGTTTCTAACATAAAATTTGCACAAGTAAAATCTTTTGGTTAATGTGGCCAACTCCCTTCTATGAAGCTCAAGAAAGCAGATAGCTATGGTTACCTCCTCAGTGAGTGAGATCCCGAAGTCTTGATTTTGTTCAAATGCTCATTCCTCCTCTTTCTGATTTCGATAAATTCTGTTGGTAGAAGCCAATATGAGGTTGCATTATCCTTGCTGGTGATTGGATTAGGCCCAAATTTGTGACTAAATTCTGATGAATAACATGTAAAGTGAGATCTGCTGGGGCCTTAGGGAAGTTTTTCTTTCTGATAGAAGAGCACACTCCTTAGGAGAACACTCTCTCTTGTTCTGACTCAGAAACTGTTGGAAAGTTTTCATATGGGAAATAGCTGAAGACAATGTCAGTTCCTAAAGACAACATATAAAAAGGCAAAAGGAACCCAACTCCTCCATCATGCAGTTGAGTTCCTGTAGTCACTAACTTGGATCATCTTACCTTTGCATTTCTTGTCTGGAATAATAAATCCCTTCTGATTCCAGTCATTTGAATCAGAGTTTTCTGTAGTCCAGAACAGCCTCACTATTACAGGCAGTATAGGGCAGAATCAGCTATTACTCGCCAATCCTGCCATGTTGGTTGTGTGTGCCTGCATTTATCTCAATGGGCTTGGACCTCTATTGTTTAATATTTCTCTGATTCTTTCTAGAAGCCATACAGGAGTCTCTCATTAAGTACCATGAGCTTCTGAGTTAAATGTTTCAAGTTAATCAATGAGTTCCGGGCTTTATAATTTCAATCATGAAATAAAGAAATTTATTTATAATTATTGAGGACTTATTTTATTCTATCCTTATTCTGAGTGTTGAATAAGAGACATAAAATATGATCTTTCTCTCTAGAGTAAATATTATAGTAACCATAAAGTAAGGTAAAAATGTGACAACAACATTGTAGTAGTAACGAGCGGGAAACAGGTGATAACAATAGGCCAGAGCAAAATGCCAGAGAACGTGGAGTGAGAATATGAGGTTTTATTGTATTTGAAAAATACAAAATGCCATTAGCAATTCTGAGATCCTAGAAATGGAGTGATATTAACAGAGTGATGATTTTTATAATAAGGTAGAGAATGAACTTGCCGTCAAGAAGACCAGAGCCATATTGCTCACAAGAGCAGTATAGATGAACAGGGACACAGATTAGTGAACAATAAAGAGAGGTCAAACTACAAGACTTAGTGATTCCTTAGGTTTAGGGGATTAGACGAGGAGAGAAACTCAGATGAGCCTCAGGTTTGAAGCTTGGAAGATAATCAAAGATGATAGCAACCATGCAGGCCATTTGCTGAATCATAAAGAGTAGGCTCCATAAGCATGGAGGAGAAGCTTAGTTCAGAGACATTTCAAGCATTTGGAGCACTTAGCTATACAAGAAGACAACCAACAGGTCCTAGCCAGTAAAAGTTGTTGTGTCTAAGCCGCACAGTACTGACTGGGACCTATCTACAAAGCCACTATAAAACACACAAAATAAAAAATCAGGATCCCTGCACCATTAGGACATCCAGACACAACCTACCACCATCACAAATGATAGTATGCAGTGTCACAGTGACATCATTATAATAGAAAAATACTCTTACATTTTGATAGACACGTACCCCATGCCATAGTGACAGACAGCTGCCATATCTCATAGTGACACACAAGTATATCAATTATGATGATGGGTTCAACGTGTCATAGTGACAAATGTCACATCTTTGCATTATCTTTATGACACCGTATTTATGATGTCATCATGATACAGAGATACAAGGCAACATGAGAGAGAAATAGCTTATTGAGTATTAAACAAACAAAATCATAACAAGTAAAAACACAAGACTGATAGGATAGTTTTACAGTGCCATTCTCATAAGTGAGCTTGATATCTTCCACTCTGGATGAACATAATACTATTCTTGTTATAAAGCCACTTGATGGTTTGAAGTGAAGGTGAAGAATTACATTTGCAAAATTAGTCCTTACAATAAGTACTGAGCATTCTTTATTGAGATCAGAGGTTCTTGTGGTGACTGATGCTCTCAGTACCCAATCCCTTCCCTCTATAGAGGTAGCAACCCAAAGGGAAAGTATAAGCTCCTCTAGGTGGGAATCAAGTCTTCCCACCACTTTATCCACTCTCTTTTTAATAATTGTGTTGCATTCACTATGTGGTAGGCCCTTTGTCAAGTACCTTCACATTCTATCTTTTGTCTTTATAACAACTTTGTGAAACAAATATTGTCCTAATTTTACTGGTGAAGAAAATGAGGCTTCAGGAGTTCATACAGCTAATGGGAAATCAAATTGGGATTCAGATCCAAGAAGTCTGACCCCTAGATCCATGTTTCTTATTTATTCCCAGGGTCCATACTCAACCTCTTTACAAATGCTGCCTCTTTGACTATTAGAACACTTTCAGTTATAATTAAGAGAACATATCTCATATAATTAAAAGGAAATTATTAGCCTCCGCAATATTTAAATGAGTACGGCCTCAGACAGAGATTGATGCAAAGGCTGAAAGGAAATGAATAGGATCTGTGTTCTCACTCTTGATATCTCAACAAAAGTTTCTTGGCACTGACACTGTCCTCTCTAGGCTCTCCCTGATTGTAACCAGATGGCAGCCTATGGCCTTGGACATGTACCTGGGTTTAATCCAGAGAAAGAAAGAGGCCCCCAGATCTGACATCAAACACAAGTCTTTGGATTTACTCCTGCTGATTCTTAATAGCCTGAATAAGGCATGGCACTCTCATCCAACAATTGTGACCAACTAAGGGTAGAACAGCTGTGTCCATGGGATTCGCTGATCCAAGTACCCCTTGCCCACTTCCAGAATTAGAAAAGAGACAAATCTTTCTAAACCAGAGCCAACCACCAGAAATTCCCTTTCAGCCAAAGAGAAAAGGGATAAATCCTGAAGAGTAAACCAACAAATGTCTATTTTATAATCTTATCCTCAAGGTTAGAACTTAACACAGTGTATGCTCAAGGAGTACTTGTTATTAGATGGAAGGGTGAGTGGATAGATAGATAGATAGATAGATAGATAGATAGATAGATAGATAGATAGATAGATGATGGATGGATCGATGGATCAATGGATCAATGGATCGATGGATCGATGGAAAATTCTTGATTGGGCCAAAGGAAAAGCTCTACTGGTACAATTTCAAAGTTCAAAACTTCTAAATTAATTACCAGAAAGAGTCACGTGGCCACAGCACCAGGAAAAGGGGGATTGGTCACAGTCTTGTCTACGGTCTCCTTAGTGACTATAACTGGTATGTAGGGTTGAGTAACCATTATTGACTCTCAAATTTGAAAGAAAAAGATGCATTTATATCTGCTCATGATTCACAGTTGTTCAATTCTTCCTTTACCTATGAGTGGGCTTTGTTTTTCGTTGCTATTTTGTTGTTCAATTCTTCCTTCACCTGTGAGTGGGCTTTGTTTTTTGTTGTTGTTTTGTTTTTTGTTTGGTGGGACCGGGGTTCGAATTCATGACCTTGCAGTTGTCAGGCAGGCATTTGTGCCACAAAGCTATCTCCTCAGCCCCTTGTGAGTGAGCTTTGAAGATGATAGGTTCAACTGCCTCTACCATAAGTAGCCCTGATTCTTGTGTACATTTTATGAAAACCTGTGTCCCCAGTTCTGCTTGAAGGCTCCTGGAGTTTGGTTTATGTGTATTTTAAGTGGTTTGCTTGGGTTTGGTTTAAGTATGTTTTATTTTGGAGCACTTGGAAAGTCACTAAGGAAGAAATACATACTGACCATTAAAGAAAAGTATGCTTTTCTCCTTTTTATCATAGAACATAAAGGGTCTGGCCTACTCTTTCACAACCTTCTTAAGTAAATCACCTGTCTATACAAGTTAAACCTAAGAATAATTAAAGGCCTCTTCAGGCATGAGAAAATAGTGGTCCTCGTTCTTTAATGTCATTCTTCAATGCCAAGTTCCAGAAAATATTTTCCCTTGGATCCCATAGTTTCCTCAGGGTTAATTAATAGTAACAGTTATACTTAGATGTACCCCCAGAGCTTCATGCACTCGTATGTGGAGCTCCAGAGGTATCTGGATCATGGGTGTGTGATATTGCATTAGTCCACTGATGAATTTATAGCTTTGTGTAATATTGGAAAGTGAAGTCTTCTGAGAAGAAGTTGGTCACTTTGGTAGCTTCTATTCCCTTGATCCCACTCACAGCAGCCTGCCTGCCATGCCATGGACTGTTTCTCCTCTGCCATGCTACCCTGTCCTAGAGCCAACTGACTATGGACTAAAATCTCCTCAAACTGGGAGGTGAAATAAACTTTGCCTCTTTCAACTTAAGAAAGAGAAAATGTGAAGGTTTGTAAGAGAACATTTATGGGTCATAGCCAATTATCCCTGCAGGGTAGTAATTCCCACCTATATAGTGAAAACTAAAACAATGACAGCCCATCTCTGGGCACATGGACACAAAGCTGTTCCTGCTGAAAACTTAGGAGATTTCATGTTCAGATTCCTGCATGCAGCTTCCCAAAGTCCTTTTCCTCCCCCTGCAGATGTCTTTCCGTTCCCCCAGCAGTGTTCAAGTGACCGGACAAGCGAGGACTACTGGCTCATGGCTGGGGAGATGAGGTGAAAGCCTGTCATGCCCTCTTTTCCAGCGTCTCTGCCCTTATTTAAAAGCTATTTCATTACGTTATAAGACCGAAGAAGCTTGTAACTATATTGAAAATCAAAGTCACTTAAGAATAGGGAAAGTAGAAATGGCTACAATCTGGTTTGGAGAAAGCTAGGAGAACAGAAAGTGACTGCCAAAGCAAGGTGATTGCCAGTTTTTCTTAGTCGTCCATGTCAAGTGTTGCTGAAAATGGAGACTTTTCAGAATCACGATAATGCCCAGGGGCCATCTGCCCACTGTAGTGGGCAACACAGACAACTAGAGTATATAGTACGGTAATAGCCAGTTACACCTCATAATCACAGGACAAGCACTCAGTGTTCTGAGAGAGCTTCCTTCCTTCCCTCCTCCCTCTGTTTATTAGATTATAAAGTTTCTTGGGCAAAGAGATGGGAAACAGTGTTTTTTCCACCCTCCTCAGTCCTTGAAGGAAGTTTACACAGGATCAGCGCTTAGGAAACATTACATAGTTGGATGTTGCTTAACAGTAAGCACGTGTTCTGAAAAAATGTTTCATTAGCTGACTTTTGCCATTGGGTAAACATTATAGCAGAGCACACATAAACTAAGATGGCTAATCATTGGGCAATATAATCTTTCAATAGTTGTGTTCAATACTGACCGAAAGGTAGTTCTGTGGAGCATTACTGTGGTTCACTCTATTTGCTTCATTATATCAGATTTTCTTCTCCCTCGCATGAGCTCAGACACCTTGCTTGTGATACCTTTGACCTGCTGGGCTACAAATTGGCCAAGTATATTTTACCCTGATCTATAGCTAAACCCCTAAAATGTTGAGGCTTTCCAGAATCTTATGACTTACCAGTGCCCAGTGCATACTGGGATATGGAATGTCAAGCAAACAAATGAATAAGTGGAGCTTTTCTCCCAGTGGAAGCCCTACTTGGTATGTGCTCTAGGTAGGTGGTGTCCAGTGAATGTTTGTCCATGGAAACATCTGACCAGCCCTTCCATCCAGAAAGCCACCTGATGGATCACTACCAACCCAGCCCAGAGGCACACAGTCTGCCTCTGAAAATCTGGGAAAAGAGTTGAGTGAAGCCAGTTGGAAACCCTTGGTCTGTAGAAGTGACTCTGTGCCTTTCCAAGTGCAAGGAAAGGAAAGAAGTATTTTAGGGCCAATGCTAAAGTGACATCAGGCAATTAAACTCTGAGAGTCTGTTGTAAGGTCAGAAGTGAACGCAGCCAAATTTCCAAAGTTGGAACCCATTTAAAGGAGCAATGCCTCAGCTCTCTGAAGCTGAAAATAAATAGCTGAAGAATGATGTCTCAGGACCTCAGACTTAACTCAGCAAGGGACAGTTCTGCAGGAGGAGCTGTGAGCCAAGCAGTGAGACAGGGGATGAGCTCATGCTCTGGCCACCACAGTCTGACCCAGCCTGCTGTGGGCAAGAAAGGTGGAGGCTCAGATCAGCTTTTTAAAAGGTGGAGAGAAATGGATGTGACTGGGCCGACCCCAGGGTCTAGAGGAAAGGCTTACTTAGATATCGAATGCCCCTGGTTCTGGATAAGACATGGTTTTCAGGTGGGGGCTGCAGAGGAGGAGGCTAAAGAGGAAGGATAGAAATACAATTTGTAAAATCTTTGTATTGTGATAAAAATCCAATACAGTTTGGCTGAGTGAGGACTTGAAATTTCATCAGTTCTGTGAACCATCCCCAGCGTGGAGGGGAAGGGGCTGGGTTTTATCATGTCAAAAAGTCAGCAATAAAAAATCTGTCCTGCAGTCAGGGCACAGCCAAGCTGACATTTCAGCCCAAAATGCATTCCTTTTAAGGGCCAGGATTTGAAAGAATGTGCTTTTCAGCCTCTCCCACAAGCTCACACAGGCAAAGCCGAGGCAGAAGGAGCTGTGTGTGCGGCGAGATGTGTTTTTCTCATTACTCTCAGAGGCCTTCCAAGGCTTGCACACGGACTCCTCCTCCCTGGCACCTTTCCCAGACAGAGGGGCTTGGCTACAGGGCTGTGGAGGGGAACACACTCTGGAATGGGGGGGTGAAAGGAAATGTGTTCCGGTCTAGCTATTCTGAGGGCTCACTAAAGATCGAGATTTGGAAAGCAAGGGGAGGGAGATAGCCTACCTCAGAAATCCACCCATCTGCCCTCGGATGATTAAAAAAAAAGGCTCAAGTCTGAGCATTGCTTGAGGTTACTTGGCATGGAGTCAATATTCTTTCATTCATTCATTCATTCATTCATTCATTTATTCATACCGAAAACCATTTCTTTACCCAAATTCAGAGAAAGAAAATAGCATCAGCCATAAGGTCATGTCTCCAGTGACCACAAAGCAATCAATGGGAAAGTTTTTCTGATCATGGGCTGTGATACTTTGCTAAACGCTGTCATGATCTCTTCCGAAAGTAAACAGAAAGGACTGGGCATCTGAAAGACTGGAAATGGCCATGACCACATTTTGATGCTCTTAGCCAATCAAGTAGTAAGTACAGATTGAGCATTACCAAGGGATCGACACATTAGGATAGACATCTGGTTACCCTGGAAGTCTGTGCTCAGTATACACGATTTTACTTTATAGGCAAGTTTGACAGGGATGTCCCAATACAGAACACTAATGATCAAGTAGCTAGTGTCATGTTGAACAGTGAATCCTGGATGCTGGGAAGAATGGGGAGATGAAGGAAATAGATAAAGGGAGATTGAATTTGGTCTGCTGTATGTATGCATATGTGGTAAAATATAACAGTGAACTCTATTCACATATACAATGAACACACATTAATCAAAAAATAAAATATTTTCAAAAGCTGAATTCATTCTAAACCTTTTATACACACTAGACTCAAATAAGTTTATTTAAAAAAAAAACAAATAAGCTTATTTGTGAGCACTTTGTAATATTTAAAACGTTCAGTTAAAGCTGACATTTTTCGCTATAGTATTAAGTGTCCTCTTTACTTGGGCTTTGCCTATTTCAGCTACTGAGATGAAAACATTTCCAGTAATCTGACAGGTAATTTCTGCATTTGTACCAAGATTATGCATAAAACTATATTCTAAGAAAGCCCTGAAACACGTTCTCCATCTTAGGAGGCCTTACCTCCTTAGTAGATGCACATAGTCAACACAATACCCAGTATGTGCGCATTTACCAGCCTCTAAATTATTTCATAAACAGCATTTGCATTCTGTGCATGTAATTAATAACACTTTGTTTCTATGCAGTAGTCATTCTCATGCAGTTACATGGTTTCTGCAACAGGAGCTATATATATTTTGGGAACTTATAAAGAGAATTTTGGACATTAAAAAGCACAGATTAAGGGTCATGTATGACAAATATCAGTTCTCCGTGGGAACCTGAAGAGCAGAAGAAATCCACAGTATTAACAAAGGCAGCCAGGCCCATGGCCCCACCCAAGCCAGGCTGTCAGCCACAGATCCTAAGCTGTAATGTTAAGGTAGTAATGTGCATGAGACATCCATGGGAGTCAAGACACCAAGGTATGAGTAGGTTTTCAAAATGTCAAATGAACCCAAGACAAATACGTTAGGGTTTGTTGTTTGTTTGCTCATTCACTTGCTTGCTTATTTCCCTCCCTGGTCTCCAATATGGCTCTAACATGCTTCTGTATGCTGTGAACGCCACGGGGTAGGCATCATTCCTGCATCATTCCTGTATGTCAGAGAGCACAACACTTCTGTGGGAATTATTTCTGTAGAGAACAATTAGCTCTGCCTTGGTCCTAAATATTTTAAAGGATCATTTTGACTGTATGAAATTGTGTATCCCTCTCATTTGTATCTCTACAGTAGTCTGAACGTACTATTCCAAATTCCAAATAATATTTTTTATGTTTTACATACAGCTTATATATTCACATATGCACTTTGCATGCGTAGGTATGCATACATCTGTCTACCCTGGTCTCTCCTGCTGGACTTCAATCTCTCTCAAGGTACAGATCTTGCACTGTGTGTTACATGCATCCTCAGCACCTGGCATATAGTTATTACCCATTCATCTTTAGTGGAAACTGCAATTGAATGAACGAACAAATGAACGCAACTATAACCTACTCTACTGAAGTTTCACATTATCTATTTGGATAACTTGATATAGTAAATGATGTTGGGTCACACACAAGAGCCCTGAAATATTCTTAGTTGGGCTCTGGAAGGTCAAGTAATATCCCTTCTGGCACTACTCAAGACACTCTGTAGCCTGGCATCAACCTCTCCTCGTTTCTGATTTTCCACTGCTTCCTTTTACAAACCCTCCACCCCAACCAAACAGGACAATTCCACAACCTCTAAATCTAGCTGACATTTCCCTGCTCCTGAGCATCTTCTAGCTTATTCTCTCCATCCCAAGTCTTTTGACAAAAGTTCATTCAAACTCCACTAAATTCTAGCACTGCACCATGCACTGGCATTACAAAGATGAGTGGGACATGGTTGTTGCTCTCAAAGAAGTCACAGTAGCCACATGGACAGAGGCCCATAGTGCAATGCGGGATGCGTTAAGAGAGATAAGTAGGGAGCAGTATGTTAGTTAACACAGTGGGGTCCTGAGTAAGATTTTCTGGGATAGAAACTATTCAAGCCAAATCATTCACTGAACTACATTTTATCATTTGTTGGGTGGGACAGTTAGTTCCACAAGCCAAAAATCTAGACTGGACGTTTTCTCTTCATTTTCTGATTTCCATGGAATAAGCACACAGGGTTTACCCATTGGGCTATCAGACAATGTTATCCTTATGTCTAAGTGGATGAGTCATACTCAAGAGCTATTCCACAAATAGTGATTCTTTGGGGTTAAGGAAGGAATGAAGGAGCAACTTACCAGGCAGTGCACCACAATGTCGGCATTTTAAGCAACATTTAGAGTGAAAGTCATCATACTGACATTGCTCTGACAAGAGTACACTGTTCTGCAGTTGCGTGCTATTCAACTGCTAACATTGGTCTTTTGGTCAACGAAGCACTCCTAGAGGAGTGAATTCGAGTCCTGAGTTCTGATCTTCTAGTAAGGTCTCTAAGTAAGATCTCTCTAGAACCCAAGAATGAGTGCCAGGGCCTAGAAAGAAAACTCCAGGCCAAGAACACAGCAAGGTAGGAGGAAACGTTCGGTATTCTAGCTCTTGATGTTCCAGGGAACAGCACAGTCACACACACCAGCAATTCAGAGTCAAGAACTCTTTCTGAAGAGCTGTTGTGGAAAGACAGTTCAGCAATATAAAGCCAACTGGTTTTGCTTATTTTTGTTGCAATATATGCACATCTCTACAAAAGCCATAAAGAGTTGTTTCAGTAAGTATAAAATTAAAATTCTGAATTATAAAGTACTGTGGTCATAGTTTAATAGGCGACATTTTTTTCTCAGAAGTGCAATTATCGTACATCTTAAAATCAGCCACTTCTTAGATGTTATTAAACACAAAGGTTCCTTGTTTATCAGTTAACCCACTGAATCCTGACTGTAATTAAGTTTTCTCTTTATGTATCGCTCCAGTTGAGTTGAAAGCTTCTCCAGTCCATTAGCTATCCACCTGAGCTCCAGAAAATACATCAGTATTCTTTGTGTTCTTTGGGAGAGAACAGCAAAATGTGAAAGCAAGAAAAACTTTAATATTTAATGCTGGTCTGTTGTCCTCATTTCTGGCTTTAGGAATTGGAGATGACTTCATTGCTCTGCAGGCAACAATATTGACAGAATGGGCTTCACTCTGTGCAACAGATGTGCTCCTGGAGAAGATGTGTTTAATTTAGATTTCTTTAAATTCAATTGTCTTTCCACAGAAAAATAGTTTTCTTAGGGCACCACACACACACACACACCCCCACATAGTTTGAGAAGACTACAGTCAAGGATCCCACAAGTACTTAGGAGCAAACCCCAGTTTTCTGCCCTGACTTCTCACCCCTGTTATTTTGCAGGACAATTACCTCTTTAAATTTACAAACCCAGAGAAATTGCCAGCTCTTTCCACATTACCTTATGAACGTGGAGCCACACAGTGTTACTAATAAGTATGTAATTCATGTATCTACAAGCCTTTGCTATAAGCTTTTGTGTCAAGAAATAGGAATGTGAAAACCAGATAGTTGGCCTGAAGGAGGGATTGCAATTGATGGGATTTTTAAAAATAAGAAAATGATACAGATTCAAGGAAATGGTGTTCAGTCACAGCATCCTAAGAGTACTCACTAGAAGGATTTTCTCCTCCTGTCATTCTGAAAATCTTAATGGATTTGAGTTGATTCACTGAGCCATGCCACTGGAAGGAAAGGGAAGCGTCAAGACCCCATGTTTCTAGTCTGGCACTTTGGGGCTCAGACCAAAATGCACTTTAGAACTCTGAGATTTGAAAGTCTTTCTACCATAAAACAAATAAGCAGATCACTGGGCAAGGCTTTCCATGCTCCCATAGTGTCCTTGTGCTGTCCCAAGTCCCTCTGTAGAGAACACAGAAGATGAAACCCAAACCCACTGCTCCTCATTCTCAGAAAGCTGATGGCAAGAACACAGGTGTGGTCTCATTCTAAGGACAAGAACAAACCATTTCCCAGCTTTCCTATTCCTCACTGCAGTCGCTATGGGACCTCTGTGTCTGCAGCCATCACACTACTGCCCCCCACACCTTCACCACAGAGACAAGTGGGACACGGTGCCAAAGGAGCACACCCAGGGCCAGCAGCAATACCAGTGCATCTGGCAGCCCTGCTAAGCCAAGAAGAGTCCTGCTGGGGCAGCTCGCTCTGAGGCCTAGCAGCTGCACGGCCTCCTCTCCAGGACCTTTGTGCTGCATGGCAGATAACACCTGGTGCTCTCCTCATGACACAGTTGAGACCACCATTCTGGGGCCTTGGATAGCTACAGGTCTTGCCCTGGTTTTAATCAGATAATCAGAGACCCAAGCAGAGAGGGCATTGCTCTACAGGAAGAGGCATCGTATGTGAGAATTCATCACAGCTCATGTTGTTACACATGTTGGAATTGAGGCCAACAGCCCACCTCTGAAATCATGAGCCTCAATTCAAAGCTAAAAAGAACCCTTTCCGGGTGTCACTATGTACAAGAGCTTCCCAATTTTCCTCCATGCAAATTTTTGTCTAAATAAGTACAAGAATCTCACAGAATAGAGGAAAGCACAGTCTTAAGGATAGGGGAAATGCTAGTGACTTGGGGGGTGGCAGAAAAGATCACCTGTACGGGTTGGGGTGTGAGAGTCTGTGAAGGATTCTTCTCGGGAGGGGTACAGTGAGCTCAGGTTCTGAGCTGCCTCAAAACAAGAACTGAGTTCGTAATGCTCAGCAGTTTTGCTCCAGCTCCACTTTCCCAACAGGAGGGGGCAGTGACAGAGAAAGGAGCAGAACATCAAGAGAACTGCCACTCAACCCACATCTCAGTCCCCCATCTTCTGGCCACAACTTAGTAGATCCCCCCACCCCCAATCTACAAAAACATTTCCCTACCCTGATGATCTCCCAAGAAGCACTCCACTCAAGCACGAGCCATAAAGCAGCCCACCAGGTGAAGTGCTCCATCCTGGGCTCATCCTGAGCCACACAGACATTTAAGGTAGAAGTAGCTCATATCTGAGCTGACAGATGAAACCTAGAGATCATCCCCCTCATCATTCCGACTTGCAGCTTGCCAGGGATGTCCCCAAGCTCCAAGGCCGAGTTCCATAATGAGTTCCTTGATCTAAGGTCAAACTATTAGGCAACAAGACTTCCTACTAACATAATGGAGTTCTCCAACATAGAATTGCTTATTCATGAAGTTACAGTCTTTGGACCTGAACACTATAAGAGCTTTTTGATTTCCTTACCTCCCCTAACAATCTGTCGTTGAAATTGTACATTTAATTCCCAATTATAAACTAAGACCTACCTCTGGGGCCCTGACATTGTTTTAGTAAATGCAAAGTTGAACCCAAGACAAAGCCTATAAAGGAGGCATCTAAAATTCCTTGGCACTGCCATGCACTTAGAGTCTTATTTAAAACAACTATTCATTTTAATGACTGTTCAAGTTTATTTTCATAAAAATGTGTTTCACATAAGCCCCAAAGTTTCATATACAATTAATTCTCTTCACAAAGAAGTTGTGTTTCAGACCCAGAATGGTCATGCTGGTCTCCAGGACTGTGGAGTTTGTTCCTTTCAAGTTGTAGTTGCCTTTTTAACACTGCAATTAAGCTTGAGGGGAAAAATCATACTGCAAACCAAATAAATCCTGCCCTTCATACAATTATGTATGGTATGTGGTGAGGAAAAAAATGATCCAGGCTTTGTTCATCTTAAAATACACTTGGCAGCCACCTCACTTAATAAGCTCTTTTCTCTTTCTGAGAACAAGAAAGTCATGAAGTCCACGCTAAAATGGAGCAGTATTGGAAGCCCCAGAAGGAGGTGACAGCACCCTGAGGCAGAGACCTGTTTGCAGGGGCCCGGAAGGATGCTGCTCTGACTTGGCTTCTCCAGGATCCTGACTCGAAACAAAACATCTCTCTGGCCTTGTTTTCTCGCTCCTTCCCACCTTTGGTAGAGCCTAGTTTTCATATGAAGCAAAAACCAATGGAAAGCACCCACAAACCTCCTTGGCCCCCACCAGAACCTCGTGACCTCCCTTGTCTTCGTTACTTTTTACTCATTGCTGAGACAAATACCCAGCACTCAAAATGAAGGAAGGACAAGTTTATTTGGCCACAGTTCGTGGAGGTTTCAGTCCATATTCGGCTGGCCCAAGGCTGAATGGAACAGGGCAGAGAGCATCCAGTTCATGGCGGTGGAACAGCTACAATCACAACAGAGGTGACTGACCAACCAGGGCAGCAGAGAGCAACTGCTCTAGTCTGACTCTCTGTCTCTTTTTTTACTACATCAGGCTCTCTGCCTTAGCCTATCTGCCTTAGACCAGGAGTACTCAAACCCATAATCTCATCAATACTAAAACACATAATCTCAGTGGACCATAAGTCAAATCTCAAACTCTAGGAGTCCCTGCCCCATGATAGCATGAGGCTTTGGGGGGACAACTAGACATAAACCATGACACCCCTAAACACTGGCAGGCCTTCTCCTCCTGTCACAAAGGATCTGTCCTAGCCGGGCGTGGTAGCTCACGCCTGTAATCCCAGCACTCGGGAGGCTGAGGCAGGAGGATTGGTGCGAGTTCGAGACCAGCCTGGGCTACAACAGTGAGCTCAAGGCCAGCCTCAACTGCATAGCGAGACCCTGTCTCAAAAAGACCAAAAAAAAAAAAAAAAAAGGATCTGTCCTGCTGAAATAGCACCTAACCTCTCAGTGGGGCCCGCCCTCCACATCCCAGGAGCTTCTTTCATGTCTCTCATGAGCAAGATGGCCTCTTGGTATTTTCCCCTTCTGTGTTCACAGCCCTTGTCTATCACTGCTAGAGACAGCCCTGGAACATATCCTCTCCCTGCCCACCTGCCCCTCTATGGCTTCCTCTGCCAATGTGAGAATCTCTGCTAACGTGAGAATTTCTAACCTGGACTATCTAAAAGCTGCCCAGGATTCCTACAGCCTCCGACATCTGCTCTCTCCCACCTAAAGAGCACTGCAACTGGACTGGCCGCTCTGTAGTGTGCGTGTAATCTGCCACGCTTCCCGCTCAGCAGCTCTCAGAACTCCCGTCGTTGACCAAAGTGCAAGTGGACTGCAGCGCTGACTTTCAGGAGCCCACGTCTCACCTCTTCTTCACAGCTGACTTTTCTAGCACCTTCCTTCTTACGCAGAACCTAAAGCATGGACTGCTCGCTGATCCATGCACATGTCCCTTGAATCCCTATTCCCATGACTTTGTGTTGTCCCTTCTACTTAGAGGGCCGAAGATGCATTTGTTTGTTGGTACTCCCACTTGTAATTCAAGACTTGGGTCAAATACCACCTCCTCCCCACAAGGACAGTTTGGTTTTTTTGTTGTTGTTGTTTTGTTTTGTTTTGTTTTGTTTTTTCCATACAAGCCCCATAAAATCCTAACGTAATTCACTTAGAAGTCTTACTGGTTTCAACCGCAAGAACCAGCCACAGAAGTCCTGGCCTCAAATTTCTGCTATTCATGAGTGTGCTCACCTGGCATACTAATCAGAGCGTTCCTTGAGGGCAGACGCTACCGCCTATTAATCTTGGCCTTTCTCCTGCCTAGTGAAGTGGCTTGCTTTTAATAGGCATTAAATGTATTTTTGTTGACATCATAACTGAATAAAAGACTTCCCTGGAGTTTTATTCATACAGAAGAAGGTTAGAGAGGGAAAGAAAGAAGTAAGCTCTTGCTTAACTTGTGCTGGACTCTGTTGGGAGGGGCACATTGCCACAGGAAGGAAAACAGTGGGTGACGGTCCAGAAAGCATCACATTCAATGTCACTGCCTGCATGTGCGCAAAGGCTTTTGTTCCCACCAACCTAAGTTAGCTAGTCTGTCTCTCTGTCTCTGTCTCTGTCTCTGTCTCTCTGTCTCTCACTCTCCTCTCTCTCCCCTCTCTCTTCTTTTTCCTCTCTCTTCTCTCTCCTTCCCCCTCCCTCTCCCTCCCTCTGGCTCTATCTGTCTCTGTCTCTGTCTCTCATTCTCTTCTACCTCTCTGTCTCTCTCTGTTTCTCTGTCTCTCTCTGTCTCTCTGTCTCTCTCTTGCTCTCCCACTTCTCTTTCCTCTCCCCCTGCACCCTGTCTGCCTCCCTCCCTCCTTCTTTCTCTCTCTGTATCACTTTCTCTATCTGTCTATCTCTTTCCTCACTCTCTCCTCTCCCTCACTTCCTCCACCCTCTCTCTCTCCCTCTCCCTCCTTCCATCCTCCCTCCCACCCTCCTTCCCTCCCCAACACCTCCAGCCCTCACTCACTTACACAGTACTACTCTGATTCTGATTAGTGGCCTTGGAAAGAGGATCTAGCTCTGCTAAACCAGGTTCCCCTCCCTCTGCACCTTGGGTGGGAGCAAGTTCTCTGCAAGAGGCCCTTGTTGCACAGGCTGCTCTTCCTGGCTGTGGCTTCAGCCCCATACAGGTCCTCCTGCTGCTAGTGGGAGTCCTGTGCTGATGAGGGCCACCTGGGCCCAGTGGCTGAGCAGACAGACTGAGCCAGTAGAAAGCATTCCACCTGTCCACAGTGCAGGCTACGTTCTCCCATGCAGCTTCATAATGAGTTTGTTTGCTGTTTGGTTTACCCAGCTGTTCTGTGTGTGTGAGTGTGTGTGTGTGTGTGTGTGTGTGTGTGCCAGTGATCAAAGTCATCCTTCTACCTTGATCACCTCCATTGGCTCATGTCTTGGGTGAGAAAGGAAAGAGTGCTTTACTGGACCTTCTCCGCACCACAACTCCACCCTCTACCAAATGTTGCTTTTATTGCACTCCAGATCCTCAGCTCTGCCAGGACTGCACATTTCTCTTTCTTAGTATGCCCCAAAGTTGGGGTGAGTGCTAAACCCCAACAAATGTAAAGAAAGAAACAATTACCTAAGCTATTGAGCAAAATGAGTAGGAAAAACTGAAAGGGGGAAATAAATGAGAAATGAAAGATGAGGAAGACAAACTCTGGAGAGGACAGGAAGAAGGGAGAAACCAAGAGTATAACAAAAGAAAGGAAGACAGAGGGGCTTTCAGGATAGTTCAGTGGTTGAAGCACTTGAGCCTGCAATTCCAGTCAGGCATGGGGGTTGGCAGTTTGATCCCCAGACCCACCCAAAAGGCAGCCTGAGCCAGTGTGGGGGATAAAAAGGAAAGGAAGAGAGTCAAGAGAGAGAGAGAGAGAGAGAGAAAGAGAGAGAGAGAGAGAGAGAAACTAGAGGAGAAAGAAAATGGTCAAACTAAGAAAGTGCGGGTGATGCCGTCCACAGTGGAGGACAGACCTTGGCCCCATCTTGGGCTTCAGTCACCCCCTGGACTATCAGCAGTCAGTACCTGATTCTCAGTCCCTGAGGCTTCTGGGAAGAGGAACTAGGAAGGTTACCGGTGAAAGTGCTTTGAAAAGAGAAAGCTCCCTGGAAAACAGGGTTAACCGTGCTCAAAAGCTGCCTCCAGAAGCTGCAGCTCTTGGGAGAGCCCAGAGTCATCCTCACAGCCCACCCCGGCAAAGGGGAGGCCCACCACGGAAGCTTGGAGAATGGTCTCCTTCCGCAAAGGCAGGCTCCTCCTGCCTCACCTTCCCCAAGGCCATCCTCCCCTGTCCCCGCTGGCCCCCACCTTGTTCTTCAGTTCTCATTACCCTTCTGCTAATGGAGTGGAGCTGGGCACTTGATCAAAACTATTGGTTCTGTAACTCACCCAGACGCATCATAAGCTGAGACATTTATGACTGTCCTGGGATGTATATCTGTGTGATCTATCTCCTCAGTGAGCTCTCTGGCTGCCCCTGGAGTCTAGACTCATCTCATCTCAAAGTGAGCTTTGGAACAAGGAACCTGAGGCCTATTGTAGGTCCTACTCCTGGCATTCCACTGCCCCTGCAAGCTCCCAGGCTAACGAAAAGGACACAGGCATTTCTCAGAAAAATAAGCAAGCAAATTAATGTTAATTATTCTATACTAGTCCAAACCACAGGGAAACCCATGCCATCAGGCAGCACTCACTAATGAATATTTCCTGGGATTTCAGCAGAGTGGTAACTTAAAAAATAAAAAGCAAGGCAGCTCTATCAATAAGAAGCCCATCCTCTTATTTCCTTCCATGTATGTCACTCACAAAATGGCCTTTCCACATTCACAGCTGAGAGATACTTCTACAAGGATGACAAACGTTATTATTAACATTTGATTTTCTTCTCTGGGCCTCAGATGATGTGAATGACGTCTGTATGCTTTTGCTGGAGCTGTCATAAGGCCCATAGAGGCTTAAGCAATAGAGATTCATTTCCTCATAGTCCTGGAGGCTAAAAGCCCCAGAGCAAGGGATCAGTATGATTGGTCCTTTCTGAGGTTATTGTTGGTGTAGATGGTCCTTTTCTCCCCGGTTCTTCACACAGCATTCCATGTGTGTGTGTGTGTGTGTGTGTGTGTGTGTGTATGCCCTGACCACTTTTTAAAAGTACCCCAACCGTATTGAATCAGGGTCTACCTTGTTGGCCTCATTTCACCTTATTTCACCTTAGTCACATCTTGAAGACCCTACCACCATGCTGGCAAGGGAGATAGCTGAGTAGCACAGTGGCTTCCTGCTAAGCATGCAGTCCTGAATTCAATTCCTGGTTAAAAAAAAAAAAAAAAAAAAAGACCCTGCCACCAAATAAGGCCTCTAAGGTTAGGATTTTACCATATGAATTTTATGAGAGGCATGATTCAACCCATAACACTGACCTTGCCCTAATTTTTTTTTGCTTTTGTTTTTGTTTACTCAATCCAGCCCACAGTACCTGGGAGAGGAAAATAAAGGCCTGTATTCCAGTGTCTACCAAGAATGTGGAAATTGTTCACACACATCAGAGCTCCACCATCTCCAGGCACAACCTGGCTCACAGCCCCACAAGACAACTGAGTCGGAACCAGTCGTCTGCCCAGCTATAAGACTGCACAGTTCTGAGGGATGAAAAGAGATAGGTGGCTACCACCAGAGAACCTGGCTCAACAGTCCAGGGAATAAGAGATAGCGGGTGGGATCTTCAGCCCTGCTGGACGGGTGAGTTTCCCCCAAAGGAAAATGGCTACACAACCTTAGTCAGCTGAGTGAATGACTTCCCTGAATGCCTTCTGAGGAGGTGAGAGTCTGCCAGTGGGGGCACCCACTAGAGATACCTCATCTCCGCATCTGAGGCTGGGTGGCAGCACAGTGCCTGACACGAGGAGCCTACCACATTAATCATGGTGATGACGCAGGCAGCAAGGGATGTAGGGCCAGATTTTCTGTCCTCCAACCCTGTTCTACCCCTTTCCGTTAACATTTCTGGCCGAGAGCTTCCTGCTCACATCATATACACGCCTCAGTCCCTTTCTCCACACACTGCTCAAGGAACATCCCCAGCCTCGCTTCCTCCAGAAGGGATTTCCAGAGCTCTCTCACGTAAGCCTTTCACTGTCTCAGTGCCCTAGCGCCTTGAGCCAACATTGTTTCCCTCAGACCCTGCACAGTGCCTTGGGTGCTGACTTCATGTGTGCTCTCCTTAGCACACAGCCATCTAGCATGGGATCTCAACTTCCATCTTGCCCTTAGCTGTCTCCTTTCCACAGTCTGCATTTGAACTCTCTCCCGAGGCATTTCCTCTTGAGGGACAACCGACTGTAGGCCTGGGCGACACCTGCCCTGACATTCTGAACATGAATGGATCTTCCAGCCCTTGTGCACCCAAGGGATAAAGGCACAGCCCTCACCTCCATTGTAGTCACGGCTCCATGAATTTAATGCCTACTCCACCATGACACTGCATCAGAGACTTTACAAAGATTAGCTTCCGTCCCTACACTGGGAATTAAGTAGAACGATTCCATTCTGCAAGGAAAACTCCAAGGCCCAAGGTTATGACTAAGTTGATTTACTCAAGGGCACATACTCAGAAGAAAAACAAGTTCTGAAGAAGGAAAAGAAGCTGCATATTGGCCTCAACGACAATATTTTTTTAGACCATACCAGTGGTCTCCACTGAGAAAAATAGATTCATGAATCATGGGAGAGGGCGCACGGTGGAGCACTGCACAGCTTTAGGAAAGAATAGACCGCTCACAACTCAAAATGGTTTAACCCATGGTTTTTTACCTTGTGAATGTGCAAGCGTAATCTGAATTCAGTAGAAATCATGCTTTGAATTTTAATCTTTTCCAGGGATGTTGATAGGCTTATAATTCTCTTCCTCCACGTTGGGTAGTGGCAACAGCCAGGGGTAACAGTGGTCACCAGGGCTAGCAATGGAAACTTTACAGGAGACTCTCTTGCTATATCATAATGTTTGCTAGAGTAAGTGTATGAAATGCCTGTTTGACTTACAATCATTCTTAGCTTATGGTGGAGTTGTCCAGAAGTACCCCATTATAAGTCAAGATGCATCTGTACTGCTATATGGAACAAGGTGCATATGAGCAAAGGAAGCCAGATGCCAGTCGTAAACATGGTTCTACGTGCCTGAGTTCAAGAGCTGGCAAAGGTGACCTGCACCACTGAAGCTAGAATCATGGCTACTTCTAGATAGAAGGGGCAGTGGGACTGGCTTGAAAGGAGCATAAGGGATGCTGGAAATATTCCTTATACATCTGGGTGGTGTTCATATAAATACATATGCATGTAAAACTTTAAGCACTACACTGTTATGTATGTTATACCTCAATAAAAAACATTTTAAACATCTTAGAGAGGACATATGTAGCTTTTAAAATATATTCAATATTATAATTTCATATTTGAAAACCAAAAAAAAAAAAAAAAAAAACACCCTATTCCTTTTGAAACACAAACTTTAAAAGAATCCTCAAGATGTATATGTTTCTCCAAAAGAGGCATATGTTTAAAAGACTGAGGCAAACTGCAGCACACCGATTGCATTCTGTCTCAGTTCCTTGTGTGACTGGCTACACCACTTGATTCGCATCACTGAGGCCAGGTGGCACATTTGCATGGCCACAGTGTGGGACTCACTGGACTCATAAGAAGGCTCTAGTAACTGATGGCTCAGTCATCCACAGCTGACTGGTTAACCATCTCTGTCCTCCAGAGCTCATACTATGCCCAAGAACCCAAAATTCAGGCTTCAGGTTGTTCTTCCCAATCCTGTCCATCATTCAGCCACATTTTTCAATGCAGGAAAAGGGGAAAAAAAGACACTGTGGAAAGCCTGGCTCTGAAACAAGGGGTGTCTACTCAGCAGGTCTGGCTGGGGCTGCATGCTGTGGAGCTGATTCTACCCCAGTAATCACAGAAAATTTCCCCAGCCAATGCCTCTGCCCCCTGCGGGCCGTGCACTCTGCGTGCTGACTCTGTCACGGAGAAGCTGCTGGAAGTTGCTCTGGCAGGCAATGGCCTTTGCTGTTCTTAGAACAAAGCCTTTAATTTGTGCGGCAGGAAGCTTAGTGTATTCACGCTGTCATTCTGCTCATGAGCTCCCAGGGGAAGAGGATGAACCTGAACTTTCCGTGTTTGCATCTGCCACATAATGGTCCTAGCCTAAATCCTATGACTTGGTAGGCACATTCAGTTGAGTTCCCTGTCCCAACCCTGTCTTTTTCTTGTATGATGAAAAAGACAGTATGTGAGGCACTGGGCATTATGAGCATACCAAGGTGCCACAGAGTTTTTCAGGAGTATCATTGTAGAAGACAGTGCCAAACTGTAGAATCGCTGTACTATGTTGAACACCAGAAAGAAAATGCAGCAGCCACTTTGTCGTACAAAGGGTGAGTGTGTAGCTCCTGTTTGCAGTTCTTGTTTTTCATCAGATCTCATAAAAGCTTCTAAAAATTTCCTGGACAGTTGTCAGCTTTGAGTTAGAGATAAGCAGCTGGGCATCTTGGGTTCAGTAAGACCTCACAGTACAGATGTCTTTATGACAAAAACACTTGCCTCATCTTCGCCAGACTCTGGAACACTCTCAGGCTTCTCTTCCTGCTCTTCTGTGTCACTATTTTAGAGAAGTGTCAGAAACTGATGACAGGCTTATGAATGTCCATTGATCACTGAATCTTTGATCATACTCCATTAAGATTAGCAGAACAGATTAACTTATTGATTGTCTTTGCATACCACAGGAGAGAGCATATGCAGTTAAACGGAAAAAAAAAAATAGAGAAATAGCAGACAAGAAAATCCTCCATAGAGAAGCCAAGGGCTGTCAGAGAAGAACCTTTAGATCTTCTGACTTACCCAGAAGACAGATAAGCAGCTCCTGGCTTTCTCATTTTTTCCCATTCTGGTTGGAAGAGGGATGTGGCTGGTAGCTGTTGCAGCCATCCCCCTTGCCTTATTTTGCTTCTCCTCACACTCCTAACAGATTGGGACAATGTGTTTAAATGGCCTCTCTGGCTATCAAACCTCCGATCTCCATTCCAACATGATCACAGCTAGACAGACAGCATGGCGCCCCTCTCCTTCTCTCTACTTCAATCAATATTATTTTTAAAAATGAGTGATAAATATTGTGTTGTTAGCATCAAAGAGTTCCAAAGACCACCAGCCAATGAAGACCATCAGCAGAGACCAGTACTTGGTAGAGTAAGCCTACTATATCAGGTACAAGTCAGCGTCAGATAGTGATGACAGTCACCAGCAACTATCTATGTCAACTATTGGCATCCAACATTACTTTATGCCATTTAGTGACATCAGGACTGCTAGCAGAGCTGCACTTTGTCATCTGAATTGAGCTGAAGAGCCCTAAGCTGACTGGCAGCATCTCTTCCTCTCATACATTTGGACATGACCCAGAGACAGTGGCCAATGTATCCTCCCAGAGATATCACCATGGAAATGGGCCAAGGCTGGGTCAAGTCATACTTGACCAAATGACAAAAACTGTATCCAAACCTAAGAATACCCCTGACCTGGACAAAAACTGCAAAGCTGTCCAAACCTAGGTCTAACTCGCTCCTTCTCTGCTACTCAAATTTCAGAATCAATCCCACAACTATTCTACAAACAAGGATAAGTGTAAGAGGCCTGTAGTGTAAGAGTACTGTCGTCTTCTGGCTCAAAACATCTTAAAAATGTTGCTTCCTCTACCATGAGACCTAAAAACTACCCAGTAAACAAATAATCTCACAAATGTTGGTAACAATTTTCACACTGATGTACATACCAATCCCTTTCACGTTCCTTCATGGCCATTTGGAGGCATCTCTAAAGGGTATGGTGTCATGAGGGTCATAGAGGTGAAGTAGACCTGTTCACTGCTCTGTGAAGGTCTTAGTCCAGGAGAAGCAACTTGGATTGAATAACAACACAAGAACCCAAGCCTCTATCAGGGTGTAAAAGAGGGAGATGCCTCCTAGTTGGGAAGCTCAAGAAAGAGAAGCCACAGAAAAGGAGAGATTGTGTTAAGTCTCGAAAGAGAGATATCTCATTTTGATATGCAAAAAAAAAAAAATTCATTAGGACAAGGCAACCTATCCGGAAGAGAAGACTTGACTCAGGACCAAAAGTACAAATGTGAGAAGATGTAGGCCATATTCAGAAAGTACTAAAGGTACTAACTTCACTAGCCAAAAAGAACATGTGAAAAGGGGAAATGCAAGATAAAATCATATAAGAAATGACTTCATTTGAGGAAAGACCTCAGAAGACCCTAAATGCCATGCTAAAAGCTTACACTTTGTTCCTACAATAAGAAGTTTGAACATGATAGGGACCAGGGGGCAAAGGAGGTAGCGGGAGCCTGAATGAACTTCACCATCAGAAGAAAGATATGGAAGCTGACAAATCAAAGGCAGAAAATAGGGTATTTTCATCTCAGAGGATTAAAAACTCTACCTTTGTTAAAGCGCTCCATAACCTCTATTCATCAGTTTTTCCCTTCTCTTTAAATATTCATATTCCCTTCTCTTCTGCTTCTTTCTCCTTAGACCACAAATAGCTATAGCTTATATTTAGAAAATCAAATTTATATAAACTTCCAACCCCTCCCGCCCCTTTCTTCACAGGCAAGCTTCTAAAAATGACAGTGAGCTCCCTAAAATGCATAATCTGGGGCACACTTCACTTTTAAACCGCAGGGGATTCTTAATATGAACCATCAAGAATGGGAATAGAATATTCAAGTCTTAACTTTTATTTGTTCTATCTGAAAATATGCAAGTAAAATCACGTTTTACTAATTCAGTAAAACTCTGCCATAACTCACCAGTGGAACCCGAAAGAAATTCAGTCATGTAAAATTCAGACTTGTGTTCTTGTGAAATTAACAAAAAACAGCATCCAAGGGTGAGTTTGTATAGCTATTAAATGATATCAAATTAAAAGGTGTTACTTTCACAGAATACACGCAAACTTCTTGACAGCCCCAAGAGAAGTCAAAGACAATAAAACATTATTTTCAAAGATCTGATAATTGTCTGCTTAGAATTCTATACCTTGCTAAGTTATCACTGAAGAATACATTGAGACTGAACAAAATTCTCACTAACTGACCTTCACTGAAAGAATAATTGGCTTCTTTCAAACATGATGAGTAAAAATGAAGAAAAAAGAAATATTTTCCAAACTTCTCCAATATTTATATAAATTTAAGTTGGTCTTAACAATCCAGCAAAAAAGTCTAATCACAAGTTATAAAAAGTAAAGACATGGGGCCGGGCAGGATGGCTCAGTGGTCTAAAGCGCCTGATTGAGAAAGCTTGGGCGGCTTCAGGGACCGCGGTTCGATCCCCGGCACCACATGCTGCACCAGCCCTGCCCTTGGGGCAGGCTGAGCCAGCCACAAAAATGAGTGAATAAACAAATAAAGGTTCTGAAACCAAAAAAAAAAGTAAAGCCAGATGCCAGGTGTGGTGGTGCATGCCTGTAATCCCAGCACTGGGGAGGCTGAGGCAGGAGGACTGGTGCAAGTTCGAGACCAGCCTGGGCTACAAAAGTGA